>CM076614.1:49559446-49690172 GCA_038502775.1 Hippodamia convergens | reverse complement strand
GAGAGCAAAGGAGCAGGATAGCGAATTCCCTATTCCCTACTTCCTACTTGTTTTCATGCTTGTTGTATCAAACAAGCAATGGAAGCAGCCTGTTGCGATCTTTTTCAGCTATAATGGTTGCAACTACACTCAATAAAGGGTATGTCTCCAGCCATATGTGATATGAGTACAAACAATGTCGAATGTTTGAAGGAAATGGGAGTGAGCATTGATCACCCATACTTTCTATTTGAAAATAAGAAAGTATCTGTGATGTATGACCCTCCTCATTTGCTGAGAAGCACTGTTTCCTTATGCAGGAAACATGACATTCTTGTACCCGTTAACATTCAGAACACATCCACAATCCTGGATGCAAGATTTGCAGATGTAGTGTTTGCCTATGAAAAAGATAAAAATAATCCTTACGTTCAAAGAAGCATACGCAAGTTGAAAGACTACCACATGGCTAAAGTTATGCAATACGCCGCATTAGTGATGACGTCACAAATTTCTGTTCTATGGTCTGGGTTCCAAACAAACTTCATTTACAGGGGATTTAGTGAGGGCGAATAATTCTTTTGCGTTTGTAGAATATCTGAAAGTATTTTTGACTTGAAGAAACTTGTTGTGTGAATCGAATCATCATCTCAATTAGATTAAAGTGAGTATATTTGTTAATTCATTGTTTAATTTCGAATAACACGAAGAAATCTATTCGGATAGAGGTTATGTTATTTCAAGCAGTTTATTCGTACTTAATTATTTCATGTAACTTTAATCGTTCTTCTATTTATTAGATGGCCGAAAATACAGTTATATCTATGACAACCATATTTTCATTTTTCGAAGGAATATAATCTTTTTCAAAGAGGCGAAAACTCCTACTGTAGTGGAAATGTAGTTCGAATTATATACGACTCAGAGGTACAGCCAGCTCTTCTTAAAGAGAGGTGAAAGCAAGTATGAAAAACAGATGTTATTCAATTGAGGTAAGATGTTATTCAGATCAATTTGCACAAAATGAGTATTAATAATTACTCTCAATTTCCCCATGATATTGATTGCATTTCATTCAAGTATTATTTATGTGATATTTTTTATAGATATCTCTAGAGGTAGAACATGGTATTGTTGCTGCATCATGCTCCTGTCCTAGAGGCCAGGCGAAATGCCATCATATGGCAGCAGTATGTATTTTTGGCCATCACAAACATCAGTGTGACTGACAAAGCATGTACATGGAATGCACCAAAAAGACAAGCAGAAGACAAATCAACTCCAAATATATGCAATTTGTATAAGCCTAAGGATTATTGTCCTATAAAAACATTGGCATCGGAGTCTGATATTAATAATTTCATGCAAGAATTAGAAGAACCCTCTGACGAGTGCCTTCTGCTCATTCCTGCAGTTGGGGATGTATTGTTTTTGAAAGAATACTTTGAGGGCAAAGATAAATATGGCTATTTCACATCGAAAATGAACGTTACTACAGGAATAATATTAAAAATAGCCGAAACAACTAAACGCCAGCATAATAATGAGAACTGGCTAATATGCAGAAAGCATAGGTTGACTGCAAGTCACTTCGGTGCAGTTTTGGCAGCTTGCAGAAGGCAAAAATTCCCCCTCTCGTTTTTCAAAAGTCTTTTTGGGGGATATGATACAGAAAATGTGAAGGCTATACGATGGGGACGGGAAAATGAAAAAAAAGCATCGCATATGTTTGAACTGGGACTTAAACTACAGGTGGAAGTTACAGGACTGTGGCTTGATGAATGTGGTTATCTGGGAGCAAGTCCTGATGGACTAATTGGGGAGGATGCTGTTCTCGAAATTAAGTGTCCCTTCAAATATAGGGAAAGTGATTTAGAGGAGGTCTTGGTAAATAATACTGACTACATCGTTTATAAAAACCAAAACGGTGTTACGAGTGTCAATCAGACACTTTGCATCAAATACAGGGCCAATTATATATCACCAAACGGAAATATTGTTATCTCATGGTGTGGACCCCAAACAAAATGGAACTTGTTATAATTGAAAAAAGTGAGGATTGGGGCGAAAATATAAATGTACTCAAAACATTTTTCTTGAAAAGATATTTACCATTTTTGTCAAATTGAAATTGTATGTAAAAAAATTTTCAAATCAAAATGAATAAATTATGTTTGTTAACGTTTATTTTACCTTTCCACAAAATTTTGATTTCAAATGTTCTATTCTCATATCATCGGTACAATGCCAAAGTAACTAATGTGCTTTTCGCCTATGTGCATTATATCGCGATTAAAGTCATGGTATCAATGCCAAAATCACGAAAGAGTTTGCTTATCCCCTTCTCCTACTTCTAGCATAGAACCACAAAAAGGAATCTATGTCTATAGCACTGTCTTCAATTTTTAAAACACATTTTTCTCGGAACATCAAAAAAGCACGTTCGTGACTTTGGCATTGGACCAACGATATCTGATGCTGAACGAAAACAAAAGTATCACAACTAGAAAATGCATAATTTTGAAGAAGTGCCTCTGAAGTTTAGATTACAACACGAGATATCCTTATAAGAGAACTCGTTAATTTGAATTGGTCAACTTGACATGAGTTAATAGTGTCAAGTTCAGTGCGAATAACTGATACATATTTTTGTTTGCATAATGGCTTCATCAGTTTAAAAATCTTTATATTCAATATTTATGAGTTGTGTGATTCTTTTCTGCCAGATTAGCATTATAGTTCGAAAGAAAATGCTCTTAGCATAAAGAAGCATGTGGAATTCATGATAATAAGAAGATTCTCCTGTAGGATGATACATCAATAATCAAATAAAGATCAAAAATTTTTTTTTAAACAAATAACTGCAGTTCAAGAAACAATGCGTGGTATAAATGAGTAATGCATACAGACAATTATTCATTTTACATTATGCAATATTGGTATTCAATTATAGAGGATAATTCTAATTGAATTCATTTTTTTAAACAATAATTATTCACTTTCAGAGGAATAATCATTTTTAACCTCATCAATTAAGGGATTCTGCAAATTGGTTAATGCTCCAATCACCTCTGAACTATAATCCCTGCATGTTCAAAGAGAGAACGGGAATTAAATTCAGGATCTTGAAGTTTTTCATCCTCTGGATAGCCCTTTCCACATGTATTCTGGCTCTGCTATTTTCTCAGTCTGCTTTACCTGTGCCGGTGTAAATTGGGAAATGGGGGAATATTCAAATGTACTCCCAGGAGGCAATAAATCCTTTATAAGAAAACCCTTATCTGCCAATATCAAGTCACCTGCCTCGAAATGTTTCAAAACCCCAGAATCCTCAACAATTTTTTTATCAGAAGTGGATCCTGGATATAAGGTGCTGACAAAGGTTATTGTCGCGTTAGGAGCTACACCTATAAGGGCCTTCCATGTGTTTCTGTGTTTGTAACTACTGAATGTAGCCTTTTGTGTACTCATTGAAGAGCGGGGTACAGTCATTGCCATTTCAGTGCAATCTAGTACCATTCTGCAATTGGTAAATGCACTGAAAGCTGATGGCAAGCAGGTTTGATTTATTTTCGGGAGTGGATCTTCGAATGTATTTGCTTATACAAAATTTCATGCAAAACATGAATCCATGTTTTAACAATATTAGTGACAGTTCTTTGAGATACTGCAAACCTCTGCGCTAGATCATCATGTGCATAATTCTGCTCAGTTTCATTAGGCACATACAGCTGATCAAGATGCTGATTGAGATGTCTGAATTTGATTTTGGCACTGTTCATCTGAAACTCTGTAAATGCAAGATTATTAGAACATGCTAGAAAAAAATATTTCAAATACGAATATACCGTTCAACTGATTCCACATCTAGATCCACCGATTCTGAAGTTACCGTGAAACACATTCGTTTATTCGCATTGTGTGCGAATAATGTGAAATGTGGGTAGGTTTTCTTTTTTTCCATCAACAAAATGGCATTAACACAAGCGTGCATGTTCTCCTGCCTCTATATCCCGCCTTCAAAATCAAATGTGAAAAAAAAGGGTTTCTTGTAAATGAATGAACCTACCTAACACGTTTTAACCATTGATTTCGTAGCTTTGAATCTTTAGGAAACTTGAAAATTTGCACGATTCCCTTTCACTGTAATGTTTACAGTCAGAGCCCAACACATGACCATCTGAAGTGAAAGTATGTAATTCGTCAATTAAATGAAAATTTTTCACATCTGAAACGATACTATGAAAATGATGTATGAAGATAGGGATTTTCATACAAAATTCATTGATAATTTCTATAAAGCTTTCGATTAAAAATGTAAATAGACTAAAAATCCATGTTTTGAGGTTAAGATATTAAAATAAATATGAAATTTTTCGGCTTGTTATAAGTGTAAATGAAATATTATTGGTATCAAGATATGGCACTTTGCAACAATTATTTGTATACTTACTTTAAACCTCCTAATTTGATTAACTTAATAAAATATAGATCACAATATGCTAAAAACGCCCACTAAAATCGCTTTTTGGAACCCAAACTCTGACCTATGAGAGTGAGCATAGCTGCTCAAGTGTGTAGTCAGTCAGTTCCAGCAGGTAATAATTACTTCTTGAACTGACCCATATTTCGTGATCACTTTTTCAACATGTATTTGATGATTATTGAACTATCGATTTCTGTTTTCAGGGGTACTGGAATCAAGGGCTATTGCGACTGCACAATTTGATAGTTTCAATGGCCGTACATTAACTGTGACTGAAGGTAAAGAACTCAGATCAGCTGTGAGGAGGATTCTCCTCATATGGCATAGTGGTCTGAGTGCCAGAAATATTACATTAGTTAAATTTTCAGATCTTTCCTATCGTTTCTAAGTCTTCAACCAACACTGCATCGGAAGAGGCCAATTTATCTAGCTCCAGAAACAGAAGAGTATTTGACAAAAAAAACAAATTCACAGAAAATTTCATCAAAAAAATCCAATAAACCTGCAATGCGAAGAAGAAAGTTAGCTAGGTTCTCATTTGTAAATTTTGTATTGAAGTATGTTTTTGCGTTTTCAGAAAAACCCTATGTTAGAGATATGGATGAACAAAATTTAGTGCTCCTAAAACTAGAAAAAATTTTTAGTCATGAAGAGAACAATTTTCTCTCTTCGTAAAAAAGTTCACACATTGCAGTCCACACTTTGGAAATAAAAGAATTGGTAACTTGAATGACCTGCTGAAATATTTTAGAGATAAGTCTTTCACTCCAGAATCATCTGAAAGGGTACTAAAGGTATTGTACCTTCAAAATAAGGATTTATGTTTCATACGTAAATACATTATTCTATGTGAGATTCACTTTTTTTATAGGCTTCTCTTTCTGGTTCCAACAAAGGAATGTTTGAGCGGATGTTGAAAGATCCATCAACACAAAAATATAGTCCTGCATGAGGTCATTTGCTCTAACTTTGGGATTTAGTCACCAAGAGCATACAATTTTGTGAGAAATACATTCAATCGCTCTTCACCACATTTGAGTACAATTACCAAATGGTATAAATCGGTTGATGGAAGTCCCGGTTTCTCTCAAGAAGCTCTGAATGCATTGAAGACCATTCAAAACGAGGCAAAAAAGGAATTTGTGTTTTGCAACTTGGTGTTGGATGAAATGTCAATACGTCGGATGTTTTACCAGAGGCTAAAGAAGTGTTGGTATTCATGCTGGTTTGTCTGAATGGATCATGGAAAATTCCTGTAGGCTTCTTTTCCTAGCCGGATTAACCCCTCCTGCAAAAGCAGAGTAGGTGAAAAAAATGCTTGGTCTTTATATCTGAATCTGATGTGGTTGTTACATCTTTAACATTCTATGGCGCCCCTGTCAATTTCAATATGACAAATGAATTAGGGACAGATTTTGAAGACCACAGCCATTTGTGACAGGTGATGATGTATTCATTTTTTTTTGGATCCTTCCCATATGATAAAATTGGTAACAAATGCATTTGGCAGTCAAAAAATTTTATAAGATTCTAGAAATAATCCAATTGATTGGAACTTTTTAATTAAACTAGTTGAAATTCAAAACGAAAAAGGTCTTCATTTGATAAATAAGTTGAAATTGAAACAATCGGAATGGACTCAAGAAAAGATGAAGGTCAAAATTGCCACACAAATGTTCAGCAAGAGTGTAGCTGATGCTTTGCTATACAGAATTTTCAATGATTTTTTCGACATATTCAATTCAAGAGATAGGCTAGCAAAGTATATGTTTAAAAAAACCATTGTCACCTGCTACATCAGGTTGCTTCTTAAATTTTCTGGATTATGTGTCCGGATACAGAATTGGAATTAAATTAGAAAATGCACCTTTATTTTCATGCCGAAAAACTGGATTTTTGGGATTCTTAGACCATGTACACATTAGGCGTTAGGAAACGCGCGTTAGCCAAACGCGCGTTTCAAAATACAAGTGCTCCAATGTATCCGTACACATGCAAACGCGCGTTTTGATCCAACGCTCGTAAAACGTGCGTTTGAGGATATTCGACTGGGTACTCTATTACGTGTTTCGAAACACGCTTCTTGCTAGCGCGCGTTTCGAGAAACAAGTGCTCTTATGTACCCGTACACATGCAAAATGAGCGTTTGCATCCAACGCCCGGAAAACGTGCGTTTCAAGATATTTTTTGAAGCGCGCGTTGAATATGCGTCAGGTGGGCGTTTCGAGATACATGTGTTCTTATGCAGTCGTACACACTTCAACGTGCGTTTTCATGACGATTGTATCTAATTTGAAAATGAAAATAGAATTTCGATACTGACTCATTTATTGATGAGGTTAAAAAAAACCAGCTTGGTGTGACATGACGAGTCCCGAATATAAAAATAAAATAGTGAAAAAAAGCAATTGGGAAGAGATAGTTGAAATTTTCAATATTCATGGAAAAGTTCCAGATAAAAAAAAATCTTAGGGGGAACTGATAATGTCATCACTGCATTCCTATTCATCTTCTCTTGTTTTCGAATTTCAGTCCAAAATATCAACTTCGGTCATTTCTCCGTTTCTGTTTGTGCTCGGAAGTCAAAATGAAAGCATTATACAGACATTTTTTTATAGCAATCCAGTAGCATACTATATTTTTTTCCCAATAGGCTTCCTTGCTTATTTATGCTATAAGATGAAGTTGTATTTTTCCTCCTGAGAAAACATACACTACTGGATTGCTATGAAAAAAGTGTCTGTATGATGTTTTCATTTAACATCCTAGCACATTCAGAAAAAGGAGACCGAAATTGAAAATCTCCCAAATTTCAATTTCAGTCTCGAAAACAAAAGAAGAGGAATGCAGTTGATGGATTTATCAGTTTCTCTAAAAAAGATGACCGTAAAGTGTGATTCATTTTCCTCTATCTCTTTCGGTTAAAAAATTCTAGTTCACCAATTTGTCCACCCTGTACAGTGAAATGAAAAAAGTACCCAAGAACCGACGCCTTTCAAGGAAAAGTGAATTACTCAATATCATTCAAAGAGCACAAATTCCTCAAACGAAAACAACACATCAAACATATCTATTTCCATATTCCTCAATAAATCCAGGAGCGTATAACTATGTTGATATTAGCATCAACACAGACTTCTCAGCAGTGGACTAGAGCTCGAACGCCACTGCAGACAGGGTGGGAATCATAACGAAGCCAGCAATCAGAAAGCTTAGCCTTAATTAATAAAATATAACGCTGATCTAACGCCGAACTAACGCTGCAGTGTGTACGCTGCCAACGCGCGTTAAACGCAACGCCAAACGCCTAATGTGTACGAAGCCTAAATCTGCATGAAGCGTTTGAAAGCACTTTATCAGACATATGTCAATGAAAAACAAGTTTTGAAAATATATTTTAACAAACAAGCTGTCTCAAGACCATCTTGAATTATTTTTTGGTACAATAAGGGCAAAAGGTGGTTATAATAATAACCCCACTGCAAGACAGTTTGAAAGTGCTTTCAAATGCTTATTAGTCCATGCAGAAATAAGATATATAGATACCGTCAATGTGGCAAACCTTGACAAAATCCAAATCTCATCAAAGTGGTTGAACGCTCACGTTTAATCAAGAGAACGAAAATATTTCAAATAGCGCAGACTACATGAAATTTGAAGAGAGCATCACACAGCAAATGGCGAATTATAATTTTTCTTCCTCTGCTGTGTGGGTTTAACTCCATATTGTGAAGATGTTGTAGGATACATATCCGGGTTTGTAGTTAGGAAATTGAAAAAGTGCGTCATTTGCATCAAATGCAGAAGTTCATTAGAATCTGCACATATAGTTTCCCAATTGCAAGAACGAAAAGAATATGGGAGGTTAACCCAAGCTTCTCCTACAATTGTTAGTCAGAGCAAACTTGCAGAGACATGCTTTAGGCACTTCGATAAGACAATTGGCATTTTCAATGAAAAAGATCATCTGTATGAAGATGATCCTATAGATGGTCATGTTTTTCATCTGATCAAATTAATATTTGCAACTTATTTTAAACTTCGCATTCACAATGAAACGGCAAAGAGACTGGACAATTCAGAACAGGGTGGATTGGGAAGTGTGCTCACAAAAACAATTCTGTTCAGAAATGAATGATAAATTCAATTACTGATTTAAACCAGGTTATGTACCTGCAAAGGTGACGATGTTACCAGGGAAAAGAGGAGGGTGGTTTAGTGGGTTAGAGTCCCACACAAACTCGCAAGCACTCAACAAAGATGCTCATTACCATTTAGATCGTTGAAGAGAAAAAAGTGGCAAAATGGTCCCACATTGAGCAATTCTATAAGTTAGATAGTTCAATGCCAGACCTGAGAATTTGAACAAAATTGACTGATACACATGTGTAATCCTTCAAAAATTAATAAAATTAAGGTGAAAATGTATGTCTTTAGTAACACTATGGATAAAGAATTGTAACATGCGAGGATTTTATTACAAGTAGGTTAGAGAGAAAGAGGGAAAATATGTTCATAATCATAACTGATTAATTATTTCCTGCTCAATTTCCTACGATGAACTGAAGAATTTTATGAACTTGAATGTGAATACCACAGAATCTTTTTTGAAAACTTACGCATATAATTTGGATTTCACTTTCAGATGTCAATGACGATTTGAAGTGCGGCACATACAGTCGACCTGATATTATTTTCGGACAAACTCTTCGATTCATTGAACATAACAAGATTTTCAAAGCAAACTGCGAAACGTCTTGAAAGACGCAGAAATTCGCAGCATGAGTCATTTGCCATGATGTCATTCGGACTCTCCACAGCTTGCGATTTTTCTGCACTGAGTTCCGTTTTGTGGTTGTCAAAACTATCTGAAATTCAATTCGCAGCTTGAGAGCAATCATTTATTTGCGAGGGATACTTCTTAAGCAAGAGAATTACTGCTTCATTTTGACCGTGGCTTTCAATCAAGATTTCCTACATCACAGACGAGCACTTGGGACCAAAAGGCAATGTAGTCATGAAAGTTAAACACGCTGCACAGATTTTCAGCCATACTGTAGCCAGCCACATAGAACATGAACAGAAGCATGGTGAGTCTTCCATTAGTTGCCAAAATATGATAAGTCCCCTCATAAAATAATAATTAATTATGCTGCATTTCTTCGTTTCAGGATTCCTAAAAGAAGAATCGTCAGCTATTGTCACTGCCTTCTTCGTTAGGTTCATGGACAACCCGTTTGATTCACCAATGGTGTTTTTCCCTACAAAGGAAAACTCTAAGAACCCCTATAACTAGCTAGAGTCGTCACATCGAATTTTTCAAGGAGGCAGCTGAGGTTATACAAAACTTGCCGTATGTTGGACACACAAAGTCCAATTCCCCTTCTTCTCAAGCAGGCTGGCTGTTCACCTTACGAGCAGTTAGTCTCATTTGGATAGAATTTAAAAAAGAGGGTTTCTACTATTTAGAACCAAGGAACCTTAATCAAGATCCCCTTGAAAACTCCAATGAAGTTGTAAGAGCGAACTGTGGTGGAAACAGCAATCCAACTTGTAGGCAGTATACTGGTGGCTTCAAAACTGCAATCATCAACACAACTTTGCCTTTGCTTACATGGCTCGTACTAACTGCGAATTTGAGAACATCGAATTGATTGACGACCTGCAAGCACTGTTATGCTTTTGGCAGAATGTGTGGGCTTTTGTCTCATGTTCACTGACCAATTCCTTGAAAAAAAGCCCACCTACCCAAGTTGAGATCCACTGTAATAGTCGCATTGAAAAAAGAAAAGATCTTTGAATGGATATCTTGTAGTCTTTGTGTCCAACATACGTCCACTATGTCTGCTCGAATTTGCAACGATGCATTTTTCTTTGCTGTGGAATGGTGGTGCACTAGGCAAAATAGAACTTTTGCGGAGAAACAAAAAAAAAGACAATAGGAAGATCAGACATTTTCAAGTAGTTTGATCTTCTAATATACACGAATCCGTAGCACATAACACTCTTAATATTTCACGACATGCTGCGGAGAAGGCATTAGCTTCTCCATAATTCAGGTCGAAAAAAAAAATGTTTTACTGATTTTATAAAGCAGAAGAAACTAGCAGCACACCATCATTATCTCTGCCCAAATTTGTAATGATGTCCTGTCAGGTTGCTATTCTCTCTTATAATAAAGAAGTATCTGGTGCCCAAGGTAAATTTCTTCACTATTAAAGAAAACATTAAGCTTTTCCCTGAAATAATTATATATTTTGATGATGCTGTTTTGATTTTTTCAATGTATAAAATGGTATATCTTCATCTGAATTAATAATTTTGTTTTCAGGTGTTGAATTTTCAGTATTTACAATAAATGAACATAATATAATAATTATGTTCTGTTATTTAAGATTTAATTATACCTATAATCACTTTGAAATTCATTAATATCTCGACATTTCCCAATTGTGTTACCAATTGATTGATCCAATTTGTTTACAATATGAGTAACAACAAATGAGAGGAATAGAAAGAAAAAACTTTAATAATAAACTTTAATATTTCCTTAACAGGACAAAATTAAGTGAGGGATATACCTATATCGTTAGATTCTCTTTATAAAGAGGAATCAACTAAAATGAATATTAAACAATTAATGGAAGCTTGTGAACGTGTGTCTGTATCAATACTGCCAAATAAGATTGAAGCTGTTGAAAGGCTACAAAAGAACAATCTAAAAGTAGCCTCTGGTATGAATATAGAAGAAGAAGAATTACAGCTTCTGATTTCAAGGCATCTTGTCAGACATTCATTGAGAAGCCATCACTAACATTGATAAAAAAAATTGTTTTCCGGAAAAATTGAAGGAATACTTAAAACAAATTCGATATGGATTACAGTGTGAAAAAAAGGTGTTGTAGGAATACACAAATTTGATGGCAGAGGTTCATGGCCCAGTGTCAATACAGATGAGTGGTTTTGTAATTAGCGCACAAAATCCTATTTTTGGGGCTTCGCCAGATGCCTTAATAACATGCACATGCTGTGGTACTGGATGTGTGGAAATAAAGTGTCCATATACTCTACAGGATATTACCCTTTTCGAATATGTTAAGCTGAAAAGCTCCTGTTTAGAATATAACAATGATATATTCAGTTAAAAAAGAATCATCAGTATTACTTTCAGATTCGAATGCAAATGTGGGTGACCCATCACCAATACTGTGATTTTGTAGTATGATCGAAAAACATATTATTTCAAGAAAGAATATTGTTTGATAATAATTTTTTTTCCAAAAATTTGGAAAAATCAATTTTATTTCTCAACAAAGTTTTGAAGCCGGAACTTGTAGAGAGGTATTTTACAAGACTTAAATCAGGACAAATTGAAATCTGGTGCGTATGTAAAAAACCAGATGATGGCAGGCCAATGAAGCCTACTGATTGTGAAGATTATGTGGATGTAGAAACACTTCTGAAAGAAGTACAGGAGTGAATTTATAACAGCTCAGATAATACTGATGCAACGAAAGAGGCAGTTGAAAAAGGTGATCGACTTTCTCAGCATGTTGCTCATATTGCTGGCTTCATTGCAAAAAGGTTGTTAACAAATTTACAGTGCAAGTTGTGTTGCCAGTTGTTAGTGAAAGACACAGTGCAGCCATGTCATGTATTAATAGCAGACAAGGAATATTATCAAAATAAGAAGAGCTTGACGTACCCATTATTGCTTTTGGCAGAATCTGTGGGCTTTTGCCTCATGTTCACTGACCAATTCCTTGAAAAAAAAGCCCACCTGCCCAAGTTGAGATCCACTGTAACAGTCGCATTGAAAAAAGAAAAGATCTTTGAATGGATATCTTGTGGTCTTTGTGTCCAACATACGTCCACTATGTCTGCTCGAATTTGCAACGATGCATTTTTCATTACTGTGAAATGGTGGTGCACTAGGCAGAATAGAACTTTTGTGGAGGAACAGAAAAAAGACAATAGGAAGATCAGACATTTTCAAGGGGTTGATCTTCTAATATACACGAATCCGTAGCACATAACACTCTTAATATTTCACGACGTGCTGCGGAGAAGGCATTAGCTTCCCCATAATTCAGGTCGAAAAAAAAAATGTTTTACTGATTTTATAAAGCAGAAGAAACTAGCAGCACACCATCATTATCTCTGCCCAAATTTGTAATGATGTCCTGTCAGGTTGCTATTCTCTCTTATAATAAAGAAGTATCTGGTGCCCAAGGCTAATTTCTTCACAATTAAAGAAAACATTGAGCGTTTTCCTGAAATGATTATATATTTTGATTTTTTTTTTGTTTTCAGGTGTTGAATTTTCAGTATTCACAATAAATGAAAATAATAATTTTGTTCTGTTATACAAGATGAAATTATTCCTCCAATCACTTTGAAATTCATCAACATCTCGACATTTCCCCAATTGTGTTACCAATTGATCGATCCAATTAGTTTACAATATGAGTTACAACAAATGAGAGGAATAGAAAGAAAAAACTTTAATAATGAACTTTAATATTTCCTCAACAGGAAAAAATTAAGTGAGGGATTTACCTATATCGTTAGATTTTCTTCATAAAGAGGAATCAACTAAAATGAATATTAAACAACTAATGGAAGCTTGTGAACGTGTGTCTGTATCAATAATGCCAAATGAGATTGAAGCTATTGAAAAGGCTACAAAAGAACAATCTATAAGTAGCCTCTGGTATAAATATAGAAGTAGAAGAATTACAGCTTCTGATTGCAAGGCATCTTGTCAGACATCTATTGAGAAGCCATCACTAACATTGATAAGAAAAAAAATGGTTATCTGGAAAAAGTGAGGGAATACTCAAAACAAATTCGATATGGATTACAGTGTGAAAAAAAAGGGGCTTTAGGAATACACAAATTTGATGACAGAGGTTCATGGCCCAGTGTCAATAGAGATGAGTGGTTTTGTAATTAGCGCACAAAATCCTATTTTTGGGGCTTCGCCCGATGCCTTAATAACATGCTCATGCTGTGGCACTGGATGTGTGGAAATAAAGTGTCCATATACTCTACAGGACATTACCCTATTCGAATATGTTGAGCTAAAATGCTCCTGTTTAGAATATAACAATGATATACTCAGTTAAAAAAAAACTTACTTACAGTATTACTTTCAGATTCAAATGCAAATGTGGGTGACCCATGACCAATACTGTGATTTTGTAGTATGGTCGAAAAACATATTGTTTCAAACAAGAATATTGTTTGATAATATTTTTTTCTACAAAAATGTGGAAAAATCAATTATATTTTTCAACAAAGTTTTGAAGCCAGAACTTGTAGCGAGGTATTTTACAAGACTTAAATCAGGACAAATTGAAATCTTGTGCGTCTGTAAAAAACCAGATGATGGCAGGCCAATGAAGCCTACTGATAGTGAAGATTATGTGGATGTAGAAACACTTCTGAAAGAGGTAAAGGAGTGAATTTATAACAGCTCAGATAATACTGATGCAACGAAAGAGGCAGTTGAAAAAGGTGATCGACTTTCTCAGCCTGTTGCTCATATTGCTGGCTTCATTGCAAAAAGGTTGCTAACATATTTACAGTGCAAGTTGTGTTGCCAGTTGTTAGTGAAAGACACAGTGCAGCCATGTCATGTATTAATAGCAGACAAAGAATATCATCAAAATAAGAAGAGCTTGACGTATCCATTATTGCTTTTGGCAGAATGTGTGGGCTTTTGCCTCATGTTCACTGACCAAATCCTTGAAAAAAAAGCCCACGTGCCCAAGTTGAGATCCAGTGTAACAGTCGCATTAAAAAAAGGAAAGATCTTTGAATGGATATCTTGTAGTCTTTGTGTCCAACATACGTCTACTATGTCTGCTCGAATTTGCAACGATGCATTTTTCATTGCTGTGGAATGGTGGTGCACTAGGCAGAATAGAACTTTTGTGGAGGAACAAAAAAAAGACAATAGGAAGATCAGACATTTTCAAGGGGTTTGATCTTCTAATATACACGAATCCGTAGCACATAACACTCTTAATATTTCACGACGTGCTGCGGAGAAGGCATTAGCTTCCCCATAATTCAGGTCGAAAAAAAAATGTTTTACTGATTTTATAAAGCAGAAGAAACTAGCAGCACACCATCATTTCTTCACAATTAAAGAATACATTGAGCGTTTTCCTGAAATGATTATATATTTTGATTATGCTGTTTCGACTTTTTCAATGTATAAAATCGTATATCTTCATCTGAATTAATAATTTTGTTTTGTTTTCAGGTGTTGAATTTTCAGTATTTACAATAAATGAAAATAATATAATAATTTTGTTCTGTTATACAAGATGAAACTATTCCTCCAATCACTTTGAAATTCATCAACATCTCGACATTTCCCAATTGTGTTACCAATTGATCGATCCAATTTGTTTGCAATATGAGTTACAACAAATGAGAGGAATAGAAAGAAAAAACTTTAATAATAAACTTTAATATTTCCTTAACAAGAAAAATATTAAGTGAGGGATTTACCTATATCGTTAGATTTTCTTTATAAAGAGGAATCAACTAAAATGAATATAAAACAAATAATGGAAGCTTGTGAACGTGTGTCTGTATCAATACTGCCAAATGAGATTGAAGCTATTGAAAAGGCTACAAAAGAACAATCTATAAGTAGCCTCTGGTATAAATATAGAAGTAGAAGAATTACAGCTTCTGATTGCAAGGCATCTTGTCAGACATCTATTGAGAAGCCATCACTAACATTGATAAGAAAAAAAATGGTTATCCGGAAAAAGTGAGGGAATACTCAAAACAAATTCGATATGGATTACAGTGTGAAAAAAAAGGGGCTTTAGGAATACCCAAATTTGATGACAGAGGTTCATGGCCCAGTGTCAATGGAGATGAGTGGTTTTGTAATTAGAGCACAAAATCCTATTTTTGGGGCTTCGCCAGATGCCTTAATAACATGCACATGCTGTGGCACTGGATGTTTGGAAATAAAGTGTCCATATACTCTACAGGACATTACCCTTTTCGAATATGTTAAGCTAAAATGCTCCTGTTTAGAATATAACAATGATATTATTATTATTATTATTATTATTATTACAAATGAAACAGAGAAGAGGCCGTAGCTTATAAATCTCATACAAAGAGAAGAGAAATAACACTGATATATTCAGTTTAAAAAAACCATCAGTATTATTTTCAGATTCAAATGCAAATGTAGGTGACCAATCACGAATACTGTGATTTTGTAGTATGGTCGAAAAACATATTGTTTCAAGAAAGAATATTGTTTGATAATAATTTTTTTTCAAAAATGTGGAAACATCAATTTTAATTTTCGAGAAAGTTTTGAAGCCAGAACTTGTAGCAAGGTATTTTACAATACTTGAATCAGGACAAATTGAAATCTGGTGCGTATGTAAAAAACCAGATGATGGCAGGCCAATGAAGAGGTGTGACAATGAAGAGTGTATTGTCCAATGTTACCATTTCCAGTGCATGGGATTAATAGATGAACCTGACGACATTTGGTTAAAAAAAATATACTCTTGTTTTTAACATATCAAATAATGATGGATTCTGTAAACACTGGATCATTTAATGAATTGGTTGAGGCTTTCGCGGCCATCGTTCAATGTGACATGTTCTTTCGAGCATTTAGGCCGTCGTCGTAGATTAGTTCTCGACGTTTCGCCAGTTCGAGTGTCTGGCATCTTCAGGAGCTATATTTCAGGAGATGTTCTCACTGGACTGGAGTCCAGTGAGAACAGTAGTTCATGCAACGGAACCGTATTTTCTAAATTATAGCAGAATTCATCCAGTCCAAGTTAATTATTCATCAGATATATCGTCATCATTTGACAATAATCGAACTGATGAAATTCATAATAATTCAAATCGTAGCCTTCATTTAAACTCTATTGGATCAGATATTAATACAACCAATTCATCATCCATTTTCGCAACCAATACCTCCATTGATTTAGTAAGATTGAGGCCTAACTTTAGGCGCGAATAATGTACTTATATTATAAATTGTAAATCCAATATAAAGGAATTATATATAATTGTTAATAGAAATTTTATTTTACATATCTAAAAATTGTTGAATAAAACAAAAGTTATTATATTCATAATATTGTTGTTTCATCAATGTATTTAAAACTATATATATATATATATATATATATATATATATTATTTGTAATAAAAAAATATCTTTAATATTTAAAAACAAATTTATATGATAAATATCCTTAATACAGCCCTGTCCTGCATCTCACCATTCCTAGTATTCATATTGGGAATTCCCCATGGCCAAAAGGTGTACTCGCACCGCAATAGGGAGATAAGGAAATAAATGTAATACAGCATATTTGGGAAAACCCGAACCTTTTACACAAAAATTTCTTTTAGTTCCTGAAGGTCCTAGGATCTTGTAATAAAAGTTATCTTTTCAAAGGTTATATAACAACCCTAATAATAAGTTTCCAACCCTGGAATTCCAAGATAGTTTGCTGAAAGGAATAACAAGTGTAAATTTTCCCCACCAATATTACATAACACAAAAATAGATGGAGGGGAGTTTCTGAAGTCTCTTTAGCTCAAAATTTCCCAAAACTAGATCATTCCGATTTATACGTTGTTCGAAGTTATACTTGTGTGAGTAACTGCGCTCTGAAATATACATAAGTGTGAAATCATCTGTCTCCTAAAATTTGCAAGTGTTGAATCTATCCAAATTCTAAAAATATATAAAAACTCAAATTAGTTTTCGTGCCATAAACTAAGAAAATTATGTAAGTTCTTCAAAATTTTTAATAAAATGTTATAAATTTAATATAAATAAAACTATATTTTTGAATTTTCAAATGATAAATATTAAAATTAATTTAATATATTCAATATTACAAAAAAACTTAATTATAATTTTAAATGTTACGTATATATATATATATATATATATATATATATATATATATATTAATATTCATTTTTTAACATTTTAGAAAAATGAATACTGATACCACCTACTTGGAATTCTTGAACGATATCAATCCGGACGGCAAGCTACCCGCTGAAATCACTCAGCTCTTATCAAGGGGTAGAATGACGTATAAAGATAGGGTACGGTTAGCTACTTTCTGTATTCAGAATCATTTCAAACCTGATGATATTTGGGGTGTAATAAGGTATAAGAATCCGAATTGTACGGAGGTTCGGAGGAAATCTTTTCCATCTTTGTATAAGTCTATAAAGCGTTGTAAAGATACTTACAGCCATTATGTAGCGTTTGATATATAGTGGGACGTTTTGTGATCTGAACAAGCGTTCTAAACCAATAGGTGTGGACGCTTGTTCCAGAGTGGACAAAACCCCTAAGTCCATAAGCAGATTTATAAAACCTGTAAGGCCTCGAACTAACGTACCAGAAAAGGAATCTCCTAATAAATCCGATATATCATTCGTTAATGTTTCGAATATAGAGAGTACTGCGCGCCCTAACAATACACAAATAGACGCTGAATCTTTATACCTTGAAGATGTGCAGGCGTTATTCGATGATTCGCTATTTGATGAAGGGGATCAAGTTGCTACTCTTGGAATACCTTGTACATCTGGGTTTGGAGGTTCTCGTTGTTCTACCCCCAAAAAAGAAAATAAGTAGGATTAAACCCCAAAAAACACCGCAGCAAAGGAATGGTATATATAAATTTTAATATTATCAATAAAATAAATATGTATATAAATATATATATATATATATATATATATATATATATATATTTATATAGATAATATTATTTTAATACTTATAAATATATATATATATATATATATATATATATATATATATATATAATATATATATATATGTAAAATATATTGTCAGAATCGCAACAAACAGAGGGCACCTGCATCAATTCGAAGCGGTCAAGGTTCGTACGAGAGATTATTGAACAAAAAGAAGTATGTAAAGACCAAGGCAAAAGTCAAGTAACTGTACGTACTTCTACTGTTAAGGGAATATATTATATCGAAAATTTACCTATTAATTTATATATTAATATATCTACAGAGGAGCAACACGAAAGTTCCAGAAAATGTTGTAAAAAATCAACACGTTCCGAAACTAGTCGTGAGGAGGTTGTACGTCGGGAAGAAGAAGTCACCGAACAAAGCTCGCAAGTTACGACAGTTACTTCTACTGGTAAACGATAATAATTATTTCATAAATGAACTATAAATTAATGTATAATATATACCCTTCTAGAAGACCAACGGAGCAACATAAGGATATTAAGAAATAGAGGTGAGGAATAATATATAATATTAATAAATGATTCATAAATATATATAATTCCTTTTTTAGTTGTACGATGCAGCGATGTATCTCACATAAGATACCATGCTCGACGCTGAAAATGTCGGAGTATAAATCTGATTGGAGTTAATAAAAATTTTTTTATATATAAATGTAAGTTTACTCACATCCAGAAACAACTATATTTATGTTTTTCAGTCATATAAGAAGTCATGGATATAGAAACATCAATCCTACCTATTCCCATTTCATTACTTCCTTCTAGTCCCCCCTTATTAACAATTTGCTGTCATCACATTCGCCTGAATCAAATTGCGAAGAGGATGCTGCTTGCGAAGCATTGGACACTTTGAAAGATTTTCTAGCAGGAGAAACTGGAAAGCACAACCAAAATAAACCGTGATTCAACCTGTTTTTAAAGATTGGACGATGCAGACTTTTGATATCGACAGTGACTTGGGAACACTGTATGTGGCAGGGTCCTTAGCTAAAGAAATATAAAAGATTTTAAGAAATGGTCGAATTTCTTGGAGATTATCGAAGCGTATAGCAATATTCCTGCCAATTCACTCACTTCTCGAACATTTAATACGATCTTTCATTGTTTCACTAACGATGTCCCATATACCTCTTCTCATTGAGAGAGGAGTTGAGAAAGAGAATAAATATTGAGGATGTTAAAGCTCTTTTCTGCCCAATTCATCGACATATTCAAAACAAATTTGTTGATTTTGCTCTGAAATTCATCTTATACTTTTATGACAGAACAATTATTACAATTTTATGTGGAAAAAAATCTGTACGGTATCAAGGTCCGATCATGCAGACAGCTGCAGACAAATAGGTTTTAGTTCTGAATGACACAGGACAATCAGAGCAAAACACTATTGAACACTTCTAATTGGGAAGTCGTAGGTATGTTTGTTGGAAATATTTACCGTTGTAACTTTTAATTGATTAATATGTTATAGCATCCACTCCCTCCAGTTCACATAAAAGAGTTAGCACTGTGCGAACGTTCCAAAATCAAAATACATCAAGTAACGGAGACCATATGAATTCTTTTCTGCCCAATTCATCGACATATTCAAAACAAATTTGTTGATTTTGCTCTGAAATTCATCTTATACTTTTATGACAGAACAATTACTACAATTTTATGCAAGGGCGGATTTACGGGGAGGGTAGAGGGGGTAATTACCCCCCCCATGAGTATCGAAAATCTGAAAAAAGGGTACCTACGCAACGTGATGCACAAAAAATTTCATACAATAATTTCAAATTCGTAATTTTTCAAATTTTGTTAATATATTATACTTCGAGCAACAATAATTAAAGGAACAGGAAAATATTCAAAATTTTTTGGTGATTTTTAACAGGCTGTATCTCAGTGAATAATGGTCTTATAGGAAATAAAAGAACTTAGTTTTGAAGCTTGAAAACTTAGGTTTCTGAATTTATTGGTTCACAGTTTCTCGGAGTACCGGTAGTCATACAATCATCGGATAAAGCAAGAAAAAATATTGTCAAAATTTTTCGAATATTTTTTATTACGCGCATGGAATAATTTTCTCGAGCTTGACCTATGCAAATATCACATAACCTATTTATTCAGTTCTAATTTCATTTTAGAGACTTTCAGAAATAACCATTTGTCTTCGAGATATCCTAATTTGAATGAAAAATGATCCTCTTTCACTCAACTGCCAATATCTCCCAAACTTCTGATCGCCTAGTGAGTACAGAAATCTTTCTGCAAAAGTCTGTTTTGTCCAATTAAGCAAAAAAATGCCATTTTACCATTTTTTGTTTAATGGACTGTTTCATCATCAATATTGGCAGAAAAGCTTAGATTATGAACAAATTTTACAGCCTGATGTTCCCCGAAGTCCTCCTCAAATCGGTAGATCGATCTGTTCAGCAGTTCTCTCAAACCGATTGATTGAAATTTTGAAAAAATTAAGGTAACAAGGTTTTTGTTCCTTAAATTTGACCTTATTTTCTTAATCAATCAATAATTACATTATTTCTTCATTTTTCACTCAAATTTTGTTCAAATGAAAAAATTCATTTCTAAAAAATTAACATTCGAGAATTTCGTTAAATTTTGTTCTTAAAGTAAAATTAGAATAAAAACATGTTTTAATTTGAAAAAAAAATACAAGAAACCATTTCTGACTCACCTCCACTGGAGCTATGGACCTTGGATACATTAAAACCTCAATTTTTCTCAGAAAAAAATAACAGGAATTTTAAATTGAAACCCTTAACTTTTTCCGTTTTCCGACACCTGACACCACTTTCAAAAAACAGTTTTCTTGAAAACCTCTCGACTCATTAGGTAAAAAAAACCGATTTGAAAAAATTAGGTCAAGTTTAAGGAAAAAAACCTTGTTCTCCCAATTTTTTCAAATGTTCAATCAATCGGATCAAGAAAACCGATCGATCTACCGATTTGAGGGAGGACTTTGGGGAACATCAGGCGGCCAAATTTTTTTTATATCCTAAGCGTGGCAAAATGACACGTTTATGTGATTGAACAAAACAGATTTTTGTGGAAAATTTTCTTTAGAAAAAGAAATCGCCTTTCGCCTCGCTAGGTGAGCAGTATTTCCGGAGATATTGGCTGTTGAGTGAATATCTCGAGAGTAGTAAAAAGCAAATTAGAGCTGAATGAACAGGTTATGTGACATTTGCATTGGTCTAGCTAGAAAAAATTCTCCGTGAGCGTAGACCAAAATATTAAAATTCGAAAAATTTTCAAAAGTTTTTTCTTCGTGCTTTATCCGATGATTGCATGGCCACCGGTACTCTGAAAAATGGTTGATCAATGATTTCAGAAACTTCTTCAAGCTTCAGAAGTTGGTTTTTTATTCGACCACTCGTCACTGAAATACAAACTGTTTAAAAAAAAACTTTGAAACTTTTTCTGTTGCTTCAATTGTTTCGCGAAGTGTATTAGCAATGAAAATTTCCTAAATATGTGGTAAGCAAATACCTTTCAAGTTCAAAAAACCGGAATTCTCTAGTTATTCGTTCTCAATTGTTATTACCCCTCCCAAGAAAAAAAGCTATATCCGCCCTTGATTTTATGTGGAAAAAAATCTGTACGTTATCAAGGTCCGATCATGAAGACAGCTGCAGACAAATAGGTTTTAGTTCTGAATGATGATGAGATACATTCATATTACCAAATACTACTTGAGTTTCAGACAGATTATCCACAATATAATTCTAATCAAAACGTTTTTCCAAATTCATAAATGAATGTAAATATTTACTACAAGGAATGGTTGAGTAAATTTGACAAATATGAAATATTGCCCCGATTGATTGACATTCTTGTCAAGATGGTGTTGAAAAAGTTGCTTCCTGCAAACATATTGTTGACATATATAAAATCGACGCTAAAGTCAATGTGTACAGCGCGATATCTAAGCTAACTGAGGAACATGTCTTTCCACATAAAATTAAAAAATGAGTGAAAAAGGATGCACAAATTATCAGTCGTTCACTATATTCAGTCATATGAATATTGTAGCAGTCTTGCAAGGACAAACTACCAACAACAGAAAATTATTTCGATCCTAAGGCGACCCAAACTGCTGCTGCCCTACTTTTTTTTTAATGATCCCTCTGATAGTGTCAATGGTCGTTCCCAAAGCATCTCTCCAAAAAACCCTTGACGTGTGTGGTGACAGCAAACTCCCCTCATGTCCAGCATTGGTACAAGTCCCTCCCTATACTGGAATCCATGTATTTTCTGGAAACTACTTCCAAAAATAAGATTATCACTCCCGTCTTGAAGAATTTCATATTCACGGTCAAAGGCTTCTCATATACTGAGGAATTTTTGAAACAACGAGGTATTAAAATGATGGTTCCTCGTTGTTTCAATCAGGACCCATTCGAATTTTTTTTTCACTTATAAGAAGTCATGGATATGAAAACATCAATCAATTTTATTACTTTCTTCTAGTCCCCCCTTATTAACAATTTGCAGTCATCACATTCGCCTGGATCAAATTGCGAAGAGAATGCTGCTTGCGAAGCATTGGACACTCCCAAAGATTTTCTAGCAGAAAAAAGTGGGGAAGCACAACCAAAATCAACCGTGATTCAACCTGTTTTTAAAGATTGGACGATGCAGACTTTTGATATCGACAGTGATTGTTGAACACCTTATGTGGCAGGGTACTTAGCTAAAAAATTGTGAAACATCTTAAGAAATGTTCGAATTTCTTGGAGATTATTGAAGCGTATAGCAATGATGAGACCTTCTCGAACATTTAATACGATCATTCATTGTTTTACTAAGGATGTCCTGAGGCATATACCTATTTTCATTGAGAAGGGAGTTGAGAAAGAGAATAAATATTGAGGATGTTAAAGCTCTCTTCTGCCTAATTCATCGAGATATTCAAAACAAATTTGTTGATTTTGCTCTGAAATTCATCTTATACTTTTATGACAAAACAATTACTAAAATTTCATGTGGAAAAAAATCTATACGGTATAAAGATCCGATCATGCTGATAGCTGCAGACAAATAGGTTTTAGTTGTAAATGAACATGAAATACATTCATGTTAACAAATACTACCTGAGTTTCAAACAGATTATCCACAATATAATTCTAATCAAAACGTTATTCCAAATTCAAAAATGAATGTAAATATTTACTACAAGTAATGGTTGAGTAAATTTGACAAATATGAAATATTGCCCCGATTGATTGACATTCTTGTCAAGATGGTGTTAAAAAAGTTGCTTCCTGAAAACATATTGTTGACATATATAAAATCGACGCTAAAGTCAATATGTACAGCGCGATATCTAAGCTAACTGAGGAACATGTCTTTCCACATAAAATTTAAAAAATGAGCGAGGAAAGATGCACAAATTTTCAGTCGTTCACTATATTCAGTCATATGAATATTGTAGCAGTCTTGCAAGGACAAACTACCAACAACAGAAAATCTTTTGGACCCTGAGGCGCCCCAAACTGCTGCTGCCCTGATTTTTTCTTGATGATCTCTTTGTTAGTGTCAATGGTCGTTCCCAAATCATCTCTCCAAAAAACCCAAGACGTCTGTGGTGACAGAAAAATCCCCTCTTGTCCAGCATTGGTACAAGTCCCTCCCTATCCTGAAATCCATGTATTTTCTGGAAACTACTTCCAAAAATAAGACAATCAATCCCTCCTTGAAGAATTTCATATCAACGGTCAAAGGCTTCTTATATACTGGGGAATTTTTGAAACAACGAGGTATCAAAATGTACAATGATGAGTCCTTCCCTAACATTTAATACGATCTTTCATTGTTTTACTAAGCATGTCCTGAGGCATATACCTCTTTTCATTGAGAGAAGAGTTGAGAAAGAGAATGAATATTGAGGATGTTGAAGCTCTCTTCTACCCAATTCATCGAGATATTCAAAACAAATTTGTTGATTTTGCTCTGAAATTCATCTTATACTTTCATGACAAAACAATTACTAAAATTTCATGTGGAAAAAAATCTATACGGTATTAAGATCCGATCATGCTGATAGCTGCAGACAAATAGGTTTTAGTTGTAAATGAACATGAAATGCATTCATGTTACCAACCTGAGTTTCAAACAGATTATCCACAATATAATTCTGATCAAAACGTTGATCCAAATTCATAAATAAATATAAATATTCATTACAAGGAATGGTTGAGTAAATTTGACAAATATAAAATGCCCCAATTGATTAAAATAAAAGTTTCAAGTTTCCCTTTAAATTATTGAGGAAGATGTTTTATTGCTTTGTTCTGTATACAAAATTATTACGAACCTACTAGTTTTTGCAATATGATGTCAAAAGTAAGTGTTAATTGTATAGAAATTCGGTGAAGAATTTCTACAGACATGTAAGGCACTGGCAAGACGAAGAAGACTAGTATTGTTGTCTATATAAATTGATTCAAAATTTACTTTCATCAGAAAAACCTTCGTTTTCAAATTCCAATAAAATTTTTGTGAAAATTGTCAGAGCAGAGGTTTTAGAGGTTACGGAAATCTGAAAAGTGTAAACATCGAACGGAATAGCAATATTGTTAAATCAATATTGTAGCCGGCAACACTGGCAACACTGGCTGCACCACTCACACACTTTTCAGTTATCCTCAAGTCACCGAGTGCTGCTGAGTGCAATGAAAGTGAACTGATGTGAATTTTTGAGTGTTTTTTTATCATGCATGAGAAAAACTTGTTTGATAAAAACATTAAGCTCAAAATTGTCAATATGGCGAAACAGAAAATTTTATGCAAAAATCGGAATTTCTATTTCGATTATCATCCCATCAATGTGGAAATGGAATCTGTTATCCATGAATAAAGTTTATTCACAATAATAAGTGAAAAATTCGTAAAAATAAGAATGAATCATTTCAGTAGAGTACATAAATCAAATAAAAAATTGAAAAATAATTCATCTGACAGAACTCGCCTTAGTAAACTGATTTTGTTCAAAAATTTATGATAACTTAGTTTTCTAATAAATGTATGTACTATAATGTGAAGAATAGAAAATACTTTCTGGAGAATATTTCTACCTTAGTGGATGTATTGAGAGAAAATAATGAGTTGCAGAGGGAAAGAAATGAATGACCAAAAAAAATTGTTGATCGCCAATAAATATAATGATATTTTATTAGTTCATATTTATTATTTCCAATATTAATTCCAAAAGGGACAAAAAACCCATGTAACAAACAGTAGGGCAAAAGACTCACAGTGTCAACACAGCTATTATCAAGGGTTAGAAAGACGTATAAGGATAGGGTCCGTCTAGCCACTTTCTCCATTCAGAATCATTCAAAACCGAATGATGTCTGGGGCATAATTAGGCAGAAGAATCCGAATTGTACGAAGGTTCGAAGGAAATCTCTACAAGCTTTATATGAATCTATAAGGAATTGTAGAGAGTCTTACAGCCATTATATTGCATTCGATTTATATAGTGGGATGTTTTGTGATTTGAACAAGCGTGCTAAACCAACAGGTGCAGAAAGTTGTTCCAAAGTGGACAAAACCCCAAAGTCCATTAGTAGATTCATAAAACCTGGAAGACCTCGAACTTCTGTGCCGGATAAGGAATCTCCTAAGCCATCTAATATATATCTTTCGTTAATGGTTCTAATGCAGAAAGTACTGCAGGCACTAATAATACACATTTAGACGCTTTTTTATGAAAAAATTACTCTTCTCATTTCAGTAGAGTTACCGTTCAATTCTAATTTGAAAGGATAGTTCACACGGGAGACAAGGAAGCGTATTGTCCTTTATCAAAACCGGGCAGGTCTACCAACAAAAATCAAAGGTTAACAGAAATGAAACTCGATATTTATTTCGATACAAGAGCAAGTGGGAGGGGGCCGCATAAGGTGATATAATTGTCTGATTTGAGGTCTTGGATTACGAATCTGCAAAAGATAACTTTTTGCAGAAAATCTTAGAAAACTTGAGAAAACCAAAAAGGATTTGTGCATGGCTGGTCACGCACATGGTGAAACTGTTACACTCTACTTCAAGGGCTGTCAGGCAGGTCTACCAACAAAAATCAAAGGTGCCCGAATTGAACAGGGATGAAACTTGATGTTTATTCGACCAATTCGAGGTGGAAGATTACCAATCAGCAAGTATATTGTCTCTAGTATTAATATGATGGGAAATAAATTTTTGCGGAAAATATTCGCGAAATTGAGAGAACCAAAAAGTGTTGTGCCTTTCGTCACGAAGTTACAGAAAGTGGCGAAAAAATTAAATTCATAAAGAAAGCGGAAGTCTACGATGCACCTATCAAGCAGTTCCGCCAACAAAAATCAAAGTTAACTTCATATAACCGGGATGAAAATTCATATTCATTTCGATACAAGAGCAATTGAGGGCCGCACAAGGTCATGGCAGTTTTTGCTCTCAATCAGCGACTTGATATTCGAGTAAGTGGAGAATTTCAGGCGAACATTTTTGTTCCAAAAGAAGAAGAAGCGAATGTTCTATGACTTCTAATCCATCGCTTGATAGAGAAAGCGAATATACGCACATGATATACTAGTTAGTTAGCGTCGAGAGAAAATAGATAATATAAGAAATTTATTACTTCTTTGACATTATCTTAGAAATTACATCGTTTCTGCTGAACTGTATATAAACTACATTGTCAAGCGAAAAGTCTAAGGTTACCATGATCGGTTCTGCGTAGAAAAATATTCTGCCTCGAAAAAAAATCTAAATTAATATATCAATTTGATATTCTACTCACATCTCAGGTATAAGGTAAATATTCGCCCATTCGAAATTGTAATTTTTATTAAGTTAGAATATCTCAAATGATCCAATTCATTTTCTGATTACCATTTTTTCAACATATTGAGCAGAGTAGAAAAACCATTCACATTTTCTGTTTGAATCACTCACTGTAAGTTGATCAATTTTTCAGTCACTGCCATACATTTTCATTCCTTTTTGTTCCTTTTTTCATGTAATATTTTCAACTTGAAAAACATCCCAATGCCCGTATAACGCATGAACCTTCAGGCATCGATCAGATGTATAAAGATTTTATTCTTGATGTGACCACTGAAATTCGGAAAAATTGCGATATATTGGCATTTGGGTCGAAAAAATGCATATTTACTGAAAAATTAGTAGTCCAGGAGGCCGTGAATTTTGTTCGTACCTATTTTTCCTTTCAATATTTTCTCTCAGACACAAAATTAATAATTTCTCATTCTGGCTGAAATTCAGGATGGATCGAAAAAATTTAAATAAAATACAAATTCATTTTTCTTTCAGTCGTGAATATTTTACATCCACTGAGGTGTAACGTGTAGTTTATGAAAGTAGCACTCTGGTATATCTGAGTCGGGCTGGAATTTCACGGATTGAAAAATTTGCGATTTTTCGGATCCGTTACTCATAATTTTCTAGGCTTGAAATTCAGCCCATGAATTGATACAAATATAATAAATAATTGAAATTAAGTCCGGCTAATTCACGAAGTTCGAAAATTAGTCTGGCAGCACTTTTCAAAATAAGAAATGGAGACATTTTTTGCTCTTATCTTTACGTCATATGATAGACTTTATCATAATTCCTTAGAAAATACAAATCTGTCTTATGTTCACAATTACAAAGGCCTTCAAAGTAACGACTCAGGAATGGAATTACCTTCTGGGTTTCTGTGAAACCTCTCTGAAGCTATTTGAAGCTTATTCAAGTAAAATGGACATCTTTGTTACTGTATCCCAACGCCACTTGGGGCCTAACACTGTTGGTTATTTATCCAACTGTGATTGGTCCTTTGTACCCCTTTTTGTTACTCGAACTTCGAGTTCTTACTCACACTTAGGAATGTTTCAAATTAGCGAGATTTTCTTTCAAGCGTATTATAATAAAGCCAATCAATTTCTTTGAATGCGAGAATGAAGGAATATTTTTCAATGGAAGTTTGTGAGTTTTTCGTCTACCAGACATATCTTCCATACTCATATATTAGTCAGACTTTTTTTACCAAACTCCAGTATACCTCATGCGACTACTACTATTTTTATTACTGAAAGAAACAGGACAATATATTTGTAAGATATTTATTACGCATTTTCCGCTCCAATCCTTCAGAAAATTTACTAAATATAAATAAATTTTGCTCAGAATTAGTAAATGAATAGTTTCATGCATATTTTCTGAGTGGAGAAATAAGTACCAAAAATCGTCACTATATCCTGGATTATGTTTAAGGTTGCATTTCTTCTTAAAAAAAAAAAGATTCCAACTTTACATTCGACGACGGATGAACACTGGCGAAAAATTGACAAACTTACTGAACAAATTGTGTTAATTCTTCATGAATTTTATTAATTAAGACCCGTATTATTATATAAATCTTTGTGAATGGTTTTGAACTTGAAAATAATCGAATATTTATAACTGGCACCGAATGCTCAAAGTATTGTTCAGAATTGATCCAAGAATCATGTGAGTTATCGAAACCAAGCCAGCAAATCAAAACAACAAAATCGGGATGAATATTCTTTTGCAACTCATTCTCATGAAATGCATTCTGGACAGGATTGACGTCTTCATCTATTTATTTTATTCACATTCAATAATCAATTGAAAAAAATTGAACGTTAATGGAAATCCAAATATTCAACAAGCTCCCAAGATATGAGCAGTTTTTATTTGATGGTTATATCTGTAAAAGAGTAATTCATAAAACCATATTGAAATTTGAGCCCTACACTATTGAGGAAATCATGACACACTAGTTCATAAATTGTACCAATGTCTTAGTTCAATTGATATTTTTAAGTTGCTATGTTTGTGATTGACTATAGGAAATGAATTACTATTGTAGCGGATTTTCACATCGCACATAAATGACTGGATATAAATTACTTCTTTCTTCACCATAGTTTTACTCAATAAAAATTTTACGAGTGTGGGCACATGTGCTATATCGGTGTTTGAAATATGTGAAGATTTTTGGAAAGAAATTCAACAACTATGATATACAATTTAGCACCATTTTTATTAATTTGAATTGCTCTGAATCCAATGACGAGTACGAGGCAGCTAGCACATGAATCTGGTTTTACACGAACTCGAATTGCAAATATTTTGAAGCATCATAAATTCCATCCTTACAAAATCAATCTTTCACACGCACTAAACGAAGATGATTTTGACCGTCGTGTTGAATTTTTTGATACAATGAGTGAACGAGTAACTGCTAATCCCAATTATCTGTACAATGTTTGTTTCTCCGATGAGTGTTCGTTCTTTCTAAACGGCACAGTAAATCGACACAATTGTCGTTATTGGGCCGATGCTAATCCGAGATTGTTCCACGAAGTTTATACTCAACAACCACAAAAACTCAATGTTTGGGCTGGAATATTTGGTGACAACATTGTCGGCCTGTTCTTTTTACCTGGTAATCTTACTGGAGATATGTATTTGGACTTATTGGAAAATCACATTGATCTATTTTTGACAGAAATTATTGAAAACAATGCTGGAAATTATGTGGAAGATCAGATTGTCTTTCAGCAGGATGGAGCTCCTCCACACTACGCCTTACCAGTTCGAGAATATCCGGATCAAAGATTTCCAAAATCGGTGGATTGGAAGAAGGGGTCCCACTGAATGGCCAGCCAGATCGCCAGATCTGTCACCACTAGATTTCTTTCTTTGGGGCCACTTGAAGAGTAAAATTTACTCTACACAGACCGATTCCATAGAAGATTTAAGAAGACGTATAGTGAACGAATGTCGCCAAATCACTCCAGGAATGCTGCAAAATGTGCGCCATCGTTTCGAACAAAACTTATTTCATTGTATGGAAGCTAACGGTGAACAATTTGAATATTTAATTAATTGATGTGAGTTTTTGATTAATTATTTACTTTATTTGAAAAGTCTTATTTCTTAGATCAATACTTCAAATCGTTCTGATACGGTACAGTTGGAGAATTATTTCAGTGAATAAAACAGCTAGTCGAACATCTGACCCTAGTATAGCATTGACACGTACGGTATGACTTCATTTGCCCAGTGGTAGATGTTTTGCAATTTCAAATACAAGTACCGAAATTTTGGTGTTTCGGAAGCACGAAATGTCAATCATTCGCAAAAAATTAATATAAGTGATAAAATTAACTAACGCATGAATATTTCGAGAAGTAATGCATAAAATGAAAAAACAATTACTGTGCTGAAATCAGTATAAAAATACCTTTCAAATGAGGTATCACTCATCCCCATCTTCCCTATTCAAAAATGGGGGGTGAGGGTTGTAGTAGCAAGGGTTGAAGCGCTATGCGTCCGTAACCTACATCTTAAGTTGTCCCCCTCGAAACAGAAATCCACCTGTCCGAGCATTTCTATCGAAAAAATTTATTTCGTCTGTAATCTCGTCTGTTTCGTTTTCAAATGTTTTTTTTTCATTTTGCAGAAATGCGATGCGTTTGGAAAGAAGGACCATTAGAGACTCACATGACGAGTTTTCTTTACCAAATGATCAATTCGTCAAATTATTTCGGTTGTCTGAGGAACTAACAGTTGATTTAATTGATTATTTATATCCCCATCTTGCAAATCCTAGCACGAATACTGCTATACCATTTCACTTGAAAGTACTAGCAACTTTATTTTTTTATAGTCATTGGTCATTTCGAAGTGGAATTGGTTCTTCAAGTTGGAATTGCTCGAGTCAATCTATGATTAGTCGCTCTATTAAAACTGTGAGTATATTAATAACTGATCATCTGAGGGATGGATGAATGGATAAAATTTCCGTCCAATAACTCGAAAACCTCAATTAAAGAAGGATTTTACCAGAAATGGGGTATGCGTGGTGCCTTAGGAGTTATAGACGGAACCCATGTTGAAATTTTAGCACCTCCTGTAACTCACATAGATCATCCACCATTTGTATATATCAATAGAAAAGGAAAACATTCTATAAATGTCATGATTATTTGTGATAGTGATTGCAATATTCTGGCAATAGATGCATGATATCCAGGCTCTGTGCATGACGCTGCAATTTTTCGTTCATCTGCAATTAGAAATTTTCTAAGAGAGGAGTTTGACAATGGAGATCTGTCATCGCATTTGCTCCGAGACAGTGGATATGGTGTGGAACCATGGCTGCTTACACCTTTTTTAAATAACCAACTAAACTCCCCAGAGGATAGATTCAATATTTTATTGAGAGACACCGAAATGTTATAGAACAAACATTCGGTATTATGAAAAAGAGGTTTGCTTGTCTTTCTCGACATAGTGTTCTACTCTACCACCCATCATATGCATCATATATCATATATGCAGTTGCGATTTATCACAACATTGCTCTTAAAGCTAATTTACCTATAGAAGAGTTTGCTGAAGAAATCAATATTGGCGAAAGAATACCAGTCAATGATATCCAATTGATAGGGAAAGTTATACACGCTACAGAGCCGTACTTTGTTAATTATGCTCGAACTTCATATAGACTCGAGAAACAAGGTCGAAAATTTGATACAGGTTACAGTGCCAGGTAGCCAATTAGTGGACAGTTTTCTCGCTACAGTGCGAATTATTCAGAAATCGTTGATTGAAAATATAGAAGAGGAATCATCATAAAGGAGAAACTGGACAGAAGTGGTGCTCCTGCAAATAGCATAACTGTTTGGTCCTTTTTTTTTCTCCCAGTCTCTAAAACAAGAAATCGTTTACGCCCGAGAATGTTCTAATGAAGACGAACTGCGACTGAAGATAAGAGAAGCCAAACGTGTCCTAAGAGAAAACAGGGCAGGTTTTATGCGACTGAAAGAAATTTTTTTGCGAAGGTGTAGAATGTGTATTGAGGCTCGAGGTGGCCACTTTGAAAACCTATTGTAAATTTTATAAATAAATTTCTTTTTATCTACATGATGTGTGATTTATATGCGCAAGATAACACTTTGTAGTCTTCCACCATGATCATACCTGAAAGATGATGGCATCAGTACATCAAGAGCAGTCGTTTATGAGGAGAAACTTGATTATACCAAATGTAAACAAGTCACTGAAAGAGTCCTTATCAGAGATATCTATTGATGGGTATTTGTTTGGCCAAAACTTGATCGACAGGATTAAGGAAGGAAAGGAGTTGCAAAGAGCATCCTAAGAGTTAAAGTCGCCAAAACCTAGAACTCAGAGGAAACAGGTAGTCCAGGGCTCCAAGCCTTTAAACTTCAAGGGTATGCCTCAAAAGGATCAGAGGACATTCCGAGGCAGACAGAAAGAGTCCCAAAGAAAAATCAGGCACAACAACACGAGATTGCCAACCAGGCACCAAGCTAAGAAGTCGGCCAGACAATGGAGATAAAGGTAAATAACCGAGCTGGTCATCTGAAATCAATCACGCCTGGCAGAAGTACACCTCTGACCAGACTATCCTTTCCTGGGTTCGGGCTATAAGATCCCATTCACTAGGGCTCCTTTCCAAAAAATGAAACCCAGAAGGGAAAATCTGTCTGTCAATGTTGAGTAATTAATTTAAAAAAGTAAGGTTAGTTTCTTGTTTCTTGACCATTATTGTTTTAATAAATTTCATTAACGAGGAGAAGAATTAGTAGTGCAACCGGAAGTACCTACGAACAAAATTCGAGATGTTTTGATTTCCAGTTTAAATTTTTAATGCCGAGAAATTTTTTAGCCAAAATCGAAACCAATGTCTAGAGAGGAGGCCATGAGGCTGGTAGAACTGATAGCAGGTAACGCTGTCATCACGAGTAAGGCCACCAATGCTTCCAACAATCGAATATTGGGCCAAAATAGCTTCAGACTTTAACTCCTCTATTTTCACATCGCCAAAAAATGTGCAGCAGTTGAGGTTGAAGTGGGAAAACCTAAAAAAAATTGCACGAAAAACGAGCAGACAAATTATTCTTGAAAAAATATGTTCAATGCTTAGTTAATGGCTTCAATATTTATTAATAATTTATTCTTTTCAGACTGGAGGTGGGAATGATGTCCCACAATCAGATGAATTGCTCGACAAGAAAATGACTTTGTGGCTATGCCATTCACCAGTCTCGATACCACCAATCTTGATATGAATGTGGATTCGGACGAGGAACTAGATATAATGCAGAATGAGGTCCATGATAAGAATGTAGAGGAAGATGCTCCTGTGATACCTCCTGTTAGGTATTACAAAAATTCCCCTTGCAAAAAGCAAGTGGGAGTAAACATTTTGGTAAATAGCTTTTCCATAACTAGTTTTCGACTGGATATGATGACATTGAGTGAGTATTTCGGGCTTATTCGCCTTAGTTCACAATGAATTATTTTCACATTTGCAGTATGCATGTTTAGAGGATTCTTGCTCTTACTGGGATTGAAACTCGATCGTCGAGCATTGATGAGCAGTCAGTAGATCAGGAAGTCAACTGTATTCGATTTGCATAATAAAAACTTTTGTTATAGGTGAAAAAGCAGGAGATAGAGTTGGGCATCATGCAGGCAAGAATAGATAGGGATAATTCCGTTTCAATCTATATGAATGAAAAAACAAAGAAACTACGTCTCGAGCGAGAGGAGAACGAGACTGAGTTGCGCAAATTAAAGGCAGATTTGCAAAATTCTCTGGTGCACTGGATTCAGCGATTTAGAACTTTTAGCCACTTTGGTCTATTACGTGGAATGTATCTTGCCAGGGAAAGCTCTGTTCAGTTCTGGGCAGGCCTGAATCAGAGGGAGTGTATTCTCGTGAAGTTGGAAATACTCAGGGACTATTTCAAATTTCACAACCCCGAGGCTTTCAGCGAAGAGGACTTTCGTTATAGGTGGGGAACACCTCTTCCATTTGTTAATAACTCCATGTGACTTCACAAACTGCCATCTGTGTCGGACCTGCCCACAGGTAAGTATGTTGTTAATATATTATTAAACAAATATCACATAAATCTACATAATACTTATTATACGTTATATATTCTTTAAGCTGAAACGGAACAAGACGTAGATCCATGTTGCCGGGTTCAGGACAATCACAGCAAGACTTTATTGAATACTTCCAATTGGGTAGTCGTAGGTATGTATGATCGAAAATACCTATCGTTGTAACTTCTAATAGTTTTTTTGTTATATTTTTGTTATAGTAGTTTGTTATAGCATCTACTCCCTCTACTTCACATATTCAACCGGCTACTGAGCGAACATCTCAAAATCACAATTCTACAAGTAATGAAGACCTAACCAATTCGAAACATGATGATAAGTTGAAAATTTGTTTTGTAGTGCCATAATCCCAAAAAATTTCGTAAGTTCTCAAGTTATTTTCAATAATATTTAATAATTTAAAATGTGAATAAAACAATTTGTTTTATATTTTTAAATGAAATATTTTAAAACCAATTGATTATATTCAAAAATAACATAATAACTTGAATATATTCCATGAAGATTACTTATTTATATATATATATATATATATATATTATATATATATATAATTTATCCATTATATATATATATATATATATATATATATATATATATATATTGGATAAATTATCTTTCATTGACCGTAATATATGAAATAGGTTTAGGAAGGTTTTTGGGAATCTCGGTCTTATCAAGGTAAGTAATACACTTCTATATCATTCCGAGCTTTCGGTAATATTTATTACCTTTTTCAAGGAGCTGTAACGAATATAAAACTAAATGTTACAAAGGGTATAGAGTACATTATCGACAAGAGTACATACATATAATGTGGTTTTTCCTTAAGTTGTATTAAAATCAAGTAATTATCCTCCAAGACAAATTCTACTCTCACTAGAATCTCCCTCGAACAATAAAACTGAATACAATTTACTGTCTTTTCTTTCTTCTGTATTAAATTAATTTCATCTAACATCAGGCTGGTAAGAATCTTGACATTATTGATAGTTGAAGTGTGTGTCACTCTATGACTTGAATTAGTTCTGACTTCCATTTTACGGGTCTGGCGTATGTATAGGGTGGTACGAATAACATACACTACTATACCACACTTGCCAGGACTGACTAATAAGATCTCACATATTTTTCAAAACCAGAGATATATCAGAATAATTAAATCTATGAGACACACCTTAAATACATTGGTTTTCAGTAGACTCAAGGACAAGGAAAAGAAAGAGTACGAATCAAAGGTCGTTTACAGCATACCTTGTGAAGGTTGTGACAAGACCTACATAGGACAGACCTCTAATTGGATCAAAACCCGAGTCACATCACATAAAAGTGACACAAGACGAGACATGAAAACTTGTTCTCTAGCCATACATTGCAATACCAACGATCACAGAATGAATTATGATAATGTAAAAATTTTATACAGAGAATCCAATTACAATAAAAGACTCTTCCTTGAAATGATGGCTGTTAACACAACAGAAAACACCGTGAACTCCAAACGAGACACCAACCACCTTAACAATATATATTGCTATCTGATAGAACTTTCAAAAAAACCTATTCGTACCACCCCTATACATACGCCAGACCCGTAAAATGGAAGTCAGAACTAATTCAAGTCATAGAGTGACACACACTTCAACTATCAATAATGTCAAGATTTTTACCAGCCTGATGTTAGATGAAATTAATTTAATACAGAAGAAAGAAAAGACAGTAAATTGTATTCAGTTTTATTGTTCGAGGGAGATTCTAGTGAGAGTAGAATTTGTCTTGGAGGATAATTACTTGATTTTAATACAACTTAAGGAAAAACCACATTATATGTATGTACTCTTGTCGATAATGTACTCTATACCCTTTGTAACATTTAGTTTTATATTTGTTACAGCTCCTTGAAAAAGGTAATAAATATTACCGAAAGCTCGGAATGATATAGAAGTGTATTACTTACCTTGATAAGACCGAGATTCCCAAAAACCTTCCTAAACCTATTATATATATATATATATATATATATATATATATATATATAATATTAATTTCTCATCATTTTAGAAGAATGAATACTGATACTTCATATTTGGAATTTCTGAATGATATTAATCCTGATGGCAAGCTTCCTGCCTAAATCACACATTTATTATCAAGGGGTAGAATGACGTATAGGGATAGTGTCCGGCTAGCCACTTTCTGCATACAGAATCATTTAAACCGAATGATGTCTGAGGCATAATTAGGCATAAGAATCCGAATTGTACGGAAGTTCGAAGGAAATCCTCACAATCTTTATACAAATCTATAAAGAATTGTAGGGATTCTTATAGCCACTATATAGCATTCGACCTATATAATGGGAAGTATTTGGATTTGAAGAAGCATGCTAAATCAACAGGTTTAGATGCTTCATCCAAACTCGACTAAACCGCTAAATCAGTTGGTAAATCCACAAAACCTGTAAGAATTCGATGTCCTGTACGGGAAAAAGAGTCTCCTATACCCAAGGCATCGAATATTTTGGTTTCAATTGATACTAAAACAAAAAGTGGTGCGGGCAATATCAGTATGCCTATAGACGTGGACTCGCTTTACTTTGACAATGTACAGGCGTTATTTGATGACTCGCTAATTGAGCAAGAGGAACAATTCCGAGTCATCAACTTTTCTCTACTTCAGGGTTGGGCGGGTCGCGTACTTCAACCCCCAAAAGAAAATGTACCTAGGAATTTTCTACAAAAAAATTACCGACAGCAAGAGAAATAGTATATGAAAATATTTTTACTATGATTAATATGAATGTACTGATTATAGGCACCTCGATTTCCGCCAAAAAAAAATTCCTTTTTTTTATGTAGGTGGATATTTCTTGAATAAATATCTAGGTTGATGTAATCGCGAAATTTGTGAGAATTATTCAGAATGGAACCAAGGGTTATCAAAGGAATTCATTTTCACACATTTATGAGCTTATACAAATTCAGTAAATTGAACATTTGGAAATTAAAGAATATCAGATTTCTCTCATTATACTTTTCAGGGTAGTTCTGAAGGGATTTTCTAGGAAAATTTTCATAATTATTCACTTTTCCTGGTGAAAAATCTACAAGATAGAGTCTGTGCTCTAATATTATTGGATTATTGGATTGGATGACTATGGTGACGAAAAGAGGCAGTTTTGGCAGATCATGCCAATGTTTTCTTTTTGAAAGGTTTATAAAAACAATTCAAATAGCCAATTGCATTCACCTTCAGGGACCAATCAAAAACATAAAAGAAATTATTGGACCCTGCCGAAATATTGGTTTGGAGGTTCTTGTCACCATCTGTGATCAAGGAACAACCAACCAAAGTGCCATCAAATCCTTAATCGAAGAGAGGATAGAGTTCTGCTTGAGGAACAAAATCGAAGACGAGTATTTTGAATTCTTAGTAGATCAGACGGAAGTAGTACCTCTGTATGATACTCCACATTTATTAAAAGGGCTACGAAACAACCTACTCAACAAAAATGCTCATTTTCGTATGGATGGAGACAAGGATGAAAAAGTTGCAAAATGGTCCCACATTGAGCAATTCTATTAGTTAGATTGTACACTGCCAGACCTGAGAATCTGCACACAACTGACTGATGCACATGTTATTCCATATAATATAAATAAAATGAAGGTAAAAATGTGCGCTCAGTTCTTAAGCCACAGTGTGGAATAAAAAATTTAAAAAATCGTTACATGGGGTATGTTTTATATTTTTTCAAAATTTATGCAAGTATATCAGAAGTAGTTTAGAGAGAAAGAGGGAAAGTGTGTTCAGAATCATAATTAATTATTTTCTGCTAAAATTCCTGCAATATAGTCAAGAATTTTAAAGTTGTGTGACATGGAAACTCGGAAACGCAGCAAAAATTTTTCAGAACGTGAAAAAATGTTGCTTCTGGACATTGTGAAATCGTTTACTAAAACAATTGAAAATAAAAAAACGGACGGATAAACAAGTAACCAGAAACAAGAGGCATGGTTGGAGATTACCAAACTTTTTAATGCCAGTTGCGATAATGGGTTGAGGACAACAAAGTAACTTCATGCTTTGTATGACAATTTAAAGAAGAAGGCGAAAAGGAACATGAGCGATGATAAGGTGAGTAACCACGAATAGGATTTTTTTTTTAATTATAGAGAGACAGGGGTAGAGACCATTAAACACAGATTTGCATTTTCAAAGGCTTTATAGCTACATGATACTTTAATTAAATTTGTTTCATTCCAGTGTGAAATGTACAAAACAGGTGGAGGTACGTTTCAGTCAGAATCGACAGCAGTGGACCAAAGAGTGGTGTCGAACCATTTCGAGCCACTTTCAAATCCATATGATTCATCTGCACATTTTCATCAAACAGGTAAATGAAATGCAATTTACTAAAAAAAATGTCAAATATAAATAAAATAAATATAATATAAAAGGTCAATAAAGAATCTCAACAATCTCAAATTACAGGTAATAGATTAATCAGTGAGCAGACACCTGTGGCTGTAGAAGTACAAGTTGAGCCATCTGCTTAGCACATGCATAGAAATGACGTGATCATTGTTGAAAAAAATGACCAACGTGAAGTGGCCATATTCGAAGATGATATAGATGAGGTGTCTCAACCTGGTCCCTCACATCTCCAACCTCAATCTTCATCAACAAGAAGCAGGTCCTTAACTGAAAAAAAATCCATCAAGAAAGTCTCAGATGCCATCGTGAAGATAAAAAGTGAAAAACGAAATAACGGTGATACTTCAACGAACAAAGAAATAGAATTAATGAACATTCAAATTGAAAATGAAAAAATAAAATTGGAAACAACAAAAGAAATGGTAAAATTGGAGCTGACTTTGAAAAAAATTGATGTCGAAACGAAACAGGCTGATTTGGAGTTAAAAAAATTAAACGTCGAAAAACCCAGGTCAGAAATGTTGAAACGATTTTATGAAAATCGCAAGAGAGAGGTTCGCAAAATTGCCGCAGAAGAAAGAAAACAATATAGTGCAACAGGAGGTGGCCAAGCAAAAATCATGACGAAAAGTCCCTGTCATGATGTTATTTTGTCAATAATGAATGAGAAAACAGTGTATGGTTTGCATAATGAGCTTGATGGTGATCTTTTGACGAATATGGAAGAGACAGAGACATAACAGGCAACCACAAGTCCAGTAGTGAGTACTCGTTTTTTATAATATGAATTCAACATGCTTCATCGTTTCGATATTGTGTTCTATTATATTATGTTTTGCTCTATATCAAACATGCTTTATTGCTTGGATATTTTCGTATGGATGGAGAAAAGGATGAAAAAGTTGCAAAATGGTCCCACATTGAGCAATTCTATAAGTTGGATTGTTCACTGCCAGACCTGAGAATTTGCACAAAACTGACTGATGCACATGTTATTATATCAAAAATAAATAAAGTGAAGGTAAAAATGTGCACTCAGGTCTTCATCAACAAGAAGCAGGTCATCAACTGTAAAAAAATCCATCAAAAAAGTCGCAGATGCCATCGTGAAGAGAAAAAGTGAAGAACAAAATAACGATGATACTTCAACGAACAAAGAAATAGAATTAATGAACATTCAAATTGAAAATGAAAAAATAAAATTGGAAACAACAAAAGAAATGGTACAATTGGAACTAACTTTGAAAAAAATTGAAGTCGAAATGAAACAGGCTGATTTAGAGTTAAAGAAATGTTGAAACGATTTTATGAAAATCGCAAGAGAGGTTCGCAAAATTGCCGCAGAAGAAAGAAAACAATATAGTGCAACAGGAGGTGGCCAAGCCAAAATCATGACGAAAAGTCCCTGTCATGATGTTATTTTGTCAATTATGAATCAGAAAACTGAGTATGGTTTTCATAATGAGCTTGATGGTGATCTTTTGATGAATATGGAAGAGACAACTACATAACAGGCAACCACAAGTCCAGTGGTGAGTATTCGTTTTTTTATAATATGAATTCAACATGCTTTATCGTTTCGATATTGTGTTCTATTATATTATGTTTTGCCCTATATAAAACATGCTTTATTGTTTGGATATTGCCTTCTCTTATGTTTTGTTTTGCTCTATATAAAATGACTTTGCAATTTTGGAAATTGAAAGCAGTACGAGTGAGGTAAGTGGTTAGAATTTGGAGTCAAGTCCTAGGTTTTTTTCAAATATTATTTATATTCAGGTCAACACATGAAAGAAATACAAGCCATTGGACCCGAAGAGGTCAGATCATCATCAATTAATAATTTGTCATCTGAATCCATATTTTATGGTGACCAACTCAAACAAAGACCAACCAAAGTGCCATCAAATTTTTAATCGAAGAGAAGAAAGAGTTCTGCTTGAGGAACAAAATCGATTACGAATATTTTGGAGTCTTTGTGAATCAGACGGAAGTAGTACCTCTGTATGATACTCCACATTTATTAAAAGGGCTATAAAACAACCTACTCAACAAAAATGCTCATTTTCGTATGGATGGAGAAAAGGATGAAAAAGTTGCAAAATGGTGCCACATTGAGCAATTCTATTAGTTAGATTGTTCACTGCCAGACCTGAGAATCTGCACGAAACTGACCGATGCACATGTTATTATATCAAAAATAAATAAAATGAAGGTAAAAATGTGCGCTCAGTTCTTCAGCCACAGTGTGGGATCAAAAATGAAAAAAATCGTTGATTGGGGTATGTTTTATATTTTTTCAAAATTTATGCATGTATATCAGAAGAAGTTTAGAGAGAAGGAGGGAAAGTGTGTTCAGAATCATACTTGATTAATTATTTTCTGCTCAAGTTCCTGCAATATAGTAAAGAATTTGAAACTTGAATGTGAATACTACAGAATCTTTATTGAAAACTTTTTGATACTAATTTGAATTTCATTTTCAGATATCGCGGACGAATTGAAACTTCCCAAAGATGCAGTACATACTGCAGACTTGATTCTTTTCCTGGACAAACTTTTTGATTCCTCAAATGTGACAAAATTTTCAAAGGAAACAGCAAAACGTCTCAAGAGACCAGTTAGCAGTTATTCGCAGCATGAGTCATGTTGGCAGGATGCCATTAAGACTCTTAGCAGCTTGCGGTTCTACTGCCCTGAGAAAGAGCGTTCTGTTGTTGTTCCTTCCATCCGAAATTTGATTCATAGTTTGAAAGCTTTCATTTATTCACGAGGGATACTTCTAAATCAAAAGAATTTCCGATTCATTTTGACCGGGGCTTTTAATCAGGATTGCCTGGAGAATTTTTTTAGTTATATTCGCTCACACGGGGTAAGCAATATCAATACAGATGTTGCACACTTTGTGATGTCATTTAAATCTTTAATAATAAACAATTTCATGTCTACACACTCAGCTGGTGCAAATTGTAAGAAAGATTTGTACACTGGGTCTTTGGATAATGAACGAACATCATAATTCGAAAATATTTATATATCAAATATATTATTATTTTAGCAATAACGAATATAAATAAATTTTCTTATTTTCAGTGTAGATAATACAATCCAGCTTGCAAGATGCACCCTTGTCTACATGAGCGGTGCAATCAGCAAATTGATTCTTAAATCAAATTCAGTTAAAAATTTTAATACTTGCAGAAATTATTTGCTTGGTCATAGTGAATTGGTAATAGATCAAGATTTCATCGAATGCATTAAATATGAATTCGGCAATTTAGTTAAACCAGGAAGTAGTTGCTATTTTTATTTCGTCAGTCATTCAGTTTTTTTATTTTATTTGATTCCGAGAGTTTGTGAAAAAAAATATTTCCAAGTTCCTTGAAGAAATTTTATTAAAGAATTCAAATTTCAAACTTATGAAGTGTGCAACACATGTTTTCGATAAAACATTGTGTTCCACAATTGTCAGGTGTTCGTTATACTGGTTGTGTAGACAGGTTAACAAAGTAGCAGCAGGCAATGACTCTAAATTTCCCACTTTTTTATTAGAGAAACCTGTGTAGTATAGTATAAATGTAAATGGTAAAGAAAGATGTATATAGAAATGATCCACATACAAAATCAAAAAAGTAAGATCAACAAAAAAACTGACACACAAAGATTGAGTCCAATATATGCATATATTCTTGAATTTTCCAACATATCAATCTTCATATCAAACATTATTTGAGAGCAGCCTCGCGAGGGGTGCTACTCGAAGATATTAAACAAGGGAATTCAGGTAAAAACATTACTCGAGAAAACTTATTGAAACATTGAATATTTCGTGTTGCAGTATTTGCATTTGTATCACCTGTAGCTGACGCAGTTTTTGAAGGAGCAGATGACGGATCAGGAGGTAATTTTCTAGAAGAATGCTAAAAGTTGTTCCTTCTGAATTTACTATCCGCTTTTTTTTGTATATCAATGTTCGGAATTTTCCAATTTGACGTTGACAAATGTTTCAACACGAGTAGTAGCATCAGATAATCACATTCTTGTGCAGCATGTTTTGAGGTTTTATTCTCTTATATTTAACAACATTTTGCAGATAAAATTTTGGCAATGATGTCGGAAGAAGAATTTCAAGGCTTTGAGCGAACCATGAAACCAAATGAAGATTGTAAATTTTTTGAAGAGAATCTGCCGTGTGACACGTGAAAAAAATTGACATATATGTGGAGGAAAACATGAATAGGCAGGACTATGTAAGTTAACTATCAAAGTTTTATCCTCTCCACTGCTGAACGAAAAAGACTCCTTGAATCTATCCATGATCAATACTCTCAAATAAAAATAAATTTATTTGCTAAATAAAAAAATATTTTGAAAGACTGGAGCAGAATGAAATATTTGGCAATAAAGTTATATGAATGGACATGTAATCACTTTCTTCTTCTTAATTCTTACACCACTCACCTATCACTAGTTGACAAATTTTCGAAAAAGCTATATTTTTTTCAGATAAAATATATACTATCGATATGGGGCAGCCATGCCAAAGATAGAGTGAACAGAATAATGAAAACTCTTTTTACAAATGAATTCCTCCTTGGCTGCTATTAGCTGGGCCTAAGGAATAATATTAGGGCCAGTGATATCAGATGCGTTCAAATCGCTGAAGGTATATTTCAACTTGAGTGTTTCTATATTCACATGTATCTCAGCATGTTTTATTACGATTACGAAATTTTTCATTTGTTTTTATTAATCATGTTCATGTAATGTTCTCTTAGGTTTTGCTACTCACTCCTTCATACAATTTCATACAGTTTTTATTTTCATGTCAGTAATCTAGAATGTAGAATACCCTAATCAAAATTTTAGATGTAAATGTAAATGGTAGAAAAAAATGTATACTAGAAATGATCCATATACAAAATAAAAAAAGTGAGATCAACAAAAAAACTGACACACAAAGATTGAGTCCAAATATGCATATCTTCTTGAATTTTCCAACAGACCATTCTTCATCGAGAAAGCCCAAATTATTTGGGAGCAGCCTTGCAAGAAACAGTCATTTGGGGTGCTACTCGAAGATATTAAACAATGGAATTCAGGTAAAAACATTACTCAAGAAAACTTATTGAAACATATTTTGTGAATATTTTGTGTTTAATTATAGTTGTATCACCTGAAGCTGACGCAGTTTTTGAAGGAGCAGATGACGCATCAGGAGGTTATTTTCTTGAAGAATGCTTAAAGTTGTTCCTTCTGAATTTACTATCCGTTCTTTTTTCTATTATATCAAAGTTCGGAAATTTCCAATGTGACGTTGACAAATTTTTCAACACGAGTAGTAGCATCAGGTAATCACATTCTTGTGCAGCATGTTTTGAGGTTTTATTCTCTTATATTTTATTGATATGCATTTTCTTACCCATTGTAGATCCATACAGAATTGAAATGAAACTTGATATATATAAAAATCTTTGAAGTTGTTCATCAATTAATAACAACATTCTGCAGATAAAATTTTGGCAATGATGTCGGAAATGTCTTTACATTTGGAAGAGCTCAAAGAAAAATTTCAAGGCATTGAGCGAACCATGAAACCAAATGAAGATTAGAAATTTTTTTGAAGAGAATCTGCCGGGTGACACGTAAAAAAATTGACATATATGTGGAAGACGACATAAATAAGCAGGACTATGTAACTTAACTATCAAAGTTTTATCCTCTCCCCTGCTGAACGAAAAAAACTCCCTTGAATCTATCCATGATCTATACTCTCAAATAAAAATCAATTATTTGCTAAATAAAAAAATATTTTCAAAAACTGGAGACTTGAATCTATCCATGATCAATACTCTCAAATAAAAATTAATTATTTGCTAAATAAAAAAATATTTTCAAAGACTGGAGCAGAATGAAACATTTGGCAATAAAGTTATATGAATGGAGATGTAATCACTTTCTTCTTCTAAATTCTTACACTTCTCACCTATCACTAGTTGTGCAAATTTTTGAAGAAGCCATATTTTTTTTTCAGATCAGATCAAATATCTACAACCGATTGGGGGCAGCCATGCCAAAGATAGAGTAAACTGAATAAGGAAAACTCTCTCTACGAATAAATTCCTCATTGGCTACTCAGCATGTTTTATTATGATTACGAAATTTTTCATTTGTTATTATTAATCATGTTTATGTTATGTTCTTTTAGGTTTTGCTACTGACTCCTTCATACAAAGAGCTGAATTTCAAAAAATTGCGGCGGAATGGATAAGGCAAAGTGCTTTTCGAGAAATCAAGCAGAACTGAAAATAATTTTGTTTAATTTTACTTGCAATAATTGACAATGAAACTGAAAGCCGATTTAGCGCTGTAATTACAACTAACTGTAGTTAGTAGCACAGAACACAAGTAATAGTTCTGTCATTTACTGTCAATCGACATCTCCGTTGTTTAAAATTTTTTTTATTTCCATTTTCAGTTTCTTCCTCCTTGATTATATTTTTCACTTATCTCTTTTATGTATTATTTTTTAATTAGGGATGAAACTACCGGAAACATTGAAAATGTCTCATCATTTTTTTCTTGGAATTCATCAACAGATGGACGAGAATTGAAATTTTATCTATTTTATATTTGAAAAATCTAACAGACATATTCCCAATATTTTGTTCGCGAATCTGTGTCCCTATTATATTTTTATCATTTGTTTTTACAATTATTATTTATTAGTTTCCCATATGATTTTTCATTTCCTGAAATAAAGAATTTGTCTGAATATTTGTTCTCTTTTTCATCCTGAAGTATATTAAAATGATGATATTTTTCTGTTTAAATTATACATGCATGTAATAAAAAGTGTTACATGGATGATTCACAGCTAAAGCTCCTCCCTAAGTAATTCAGAATGTATCAGTTATAAGTAAGTATATGTAGCACACATATTTCATATTGTAACATGTATGTTACAATTATGTGACAGATGCTCTGTACCAGAGCTATACACATTTGGACATAGCATTTAAGGTTTATACATCAAACATGTGACATTGCAGGTACTTTTAATATGTATTATCTGTTGCTGATATGGAATTGTGTTTGCTGGGTTACGAAATTTTGATTTCATTACTATTGTTTGGGAATTTCGAATTAAACACTGGCGCAAGCTTTGCTGAAATCGCCAATGATAGGGCCCAATTGTCGTGAGATTTGGGATGATTTCTAAACGTCACTGTTGAAATTGATTTATAATATAAAGAAATATGAGTAGGGAAAACAAAAAATGAATCAAAACTTCTCAAGACAAAAATGTTTGGACTCACCTATATGTATTCTTAATGATGCGTGTGCACTGGTCCTCACTGGTAGCACGACTGGACTGAACTTGACTGAACACAACACGACTAACCCAACTTGACTCAAGTTGAATCACTGTGCGATCTCTATCACAGAAGATTTCATGGTGGGGAGAGCTTGGAAGCGACTTATTCATCCTGCATCTGGCCTCAGCTTTTTCTCAAAATATGCATTATAGTCAGGGACCTGAACCGAACCGAACCCGAACCGAAAAACCGGAGTAAACCCCTGAATTTTGGCAAACCCGGAGTGAACCTGAACCCTTTTATTTGAACTCCCCGAACCGTGAACCCGAACCGAACCTTAAAAAAAAATGCATTACTCCGGTTCATCTACACTTTCTTCTGGTTCTTTCCCACTGCACAGAGGCCAAAATCTCTCACTAGAATACATAAAAAAAAGTGTTCTTCTTTCCTCGAATTTATGGGATTCACTGATCAACATGTAGCAACTTGCAAATTTGAATTTCCTTTCTGAATTTATTCTAATCGCTCATCGCTGTGGCATAGGCTAATAAGAGAAAAGAGGATTGTAATTAAAAATTCATTATCTTCAGAGTTCAAAGCATGCAGCATGGGCAAAGAAAAGAGTGAAATTTATAAATATTTTCAACACTTTAAAGAAGAAAACAAATCGGTGTGCAATATCTGTAAGTTACAAATGCAGGGCAAACACGCATCAAACTTACAAAGACACATCCAGAGGAATCATAAAGAAGAATACAAATTATACATAAGCGAAAAAAGTCTTTCAAGAAGACCATCGTCATCGGCAGAATCTTCTGGAAGTGCTGGTGCAGGTTCAATGAAGCAATTAAAACTTGAAGATTTATCAGGTGTTAACATCAAAATTAGTATACAAGCAATAAAAAAATGCTTGTGTAGAATTAGTTTGCGCAATGGGAGACCTATTTCAGCAGTAAATGATAGTGGATTTCGTAAAATATTAGGTATTAATATCAAACATCAAAATATATTTTTTACAAACTTTATAATGACTCGGTTTATTAAATTTCTAGACCCAATTTTGGATGGTCTGAAACAGAAAATCATTGTAAATGAATACAATGTGAAAATGTGGATAACAGAGAAGGCAGAACATATCATTTCTCAAATAAAAGAGGAATTAAAGAATACTTTAATATGCTTAAAAGTGGATGGAGTTACAAGAATGGACAGATCGTTCTTAGGAATTAATGTCCAATATATTAAGAATGGAAGAGTAGTGGTAAGAACTCTAGGCCTTATTGAATTAAAGAATCGACATACAGGTGAATATCTGAAGGAAGTTATTCTGAAATGTATAGGTCGCTTTGGAATTTCTCCTAACAATTTATTAAGCATTACAACAGATAATGGCAAAAATATGCTGAAGGCAGTTTCTTTACTGAAAGACTATAATTTATAGTCATTGTGGAAGAATATTCTTCCAGCATGCATTATGGTGAGTTTTACTTGATTCGCGCTTGCGCAAAAAACTTTAACGTGGTCAACTTAGAGGTGCTGCAGTAGCCATGAAAATTGGAATATGGAGATTCTGTTTTTTTTGCATATAAATTGGTTCTTCGCGGATGAAACGGTTCAATTTTCATGATCTTATCCGACTAATTTGGATTTTATGAATTTTTCCGCGAAGGTCAAATTTTTTGGATTTTTCATCGACTATAACTTGAACGCTGAAGGTTTTTTACTCGGATTAAAACCAAAATCATATCGCTCATTAATTTGAAGTCGTAGATAACGAATATGCAGACAGATATTAAAAAAAAATTTCCAGTTATAGTCGATGGAAAATCCGAAATTTTGGACCTTCGCGGAAATTTTCATCAAATCTAAACTACTCGCGATAGGAAATTAATTATTGCACCTATTTACTCACAGAGAATTGATCTTTATGTAAGAAAACCAGCATTGACACACAAACACATGTAGAGACAATATCAGGAATATCATAGGAATCACAACACGAAACTTTGCCAATGATTCGCTGCAATGAGCATTACAAAAACTCACTAAAATTGCTATGATTTTCATCGACAAAGAGAAGAAACCCATAACATTGAAGATTTTCAACCTGTCATCGGTAGAAGGCCCCCCTAGAGCGTCACAAGTATCCCTTATCAAAGAATATTGAAGCTCAAGAAAAAAAATAGAAAATCAGCAAGAAATCAAAAACATGCCCCTAGGTATTGATGATAGGACTGATATAGAAAAATTTACTATAGACAGGTTACGGACTTTTGATTTCATTACTATTGTTTTGGAATTTCGTATTAAACAATGGCGCAAGTTCTGCTGAAATTGCCAACAATATGCCCCAATTGTCTTAAGATTTGGGATGATTTCTAAAAGTGACTGTTAGGAATGATTCATAATTTAAAGAAATATGAGTAGGGAAAACAAAAAATGGATTAAAATAAAGCAGTATATCACAGCATGAAAGAAAATCAATGAATTGGTTGAAACAGAATAGGGAGCTAAGTTTGTAAAGGCAGTATCTCAGGACACAAAAAACTGGCTCGAAAAAACAAAATGTGGTTAATGGGTTGACCCTGATGGTCAACCTGTAATTTTTATTATAATTTGTTCGCACCGATTCTTTTGAGCGAATATTATTCCAAGTAAAGCACAATCATAAAATGAAAAAACGACAAATCAAAGCTACTCAAGACAATAATATTTTGACTCACCTGTATGTAGATAGAAGTGTGCACTGGTCCTCACTGGTAGCACGACTGGACTGAACTTGACTGAACACAACACGACGAACCCAACTTAACTCAAGTTGAATCACTGTGCGATCTCTATCACAGAAGATTTCGTGGTGGGGAGAGCTTCGAAACGGACTTATTCATCCTGCATCTGGCCTCAGCTTTTTCTCAAAATATGCATTATGGTGTGTTTCACTTGATTCGCGCTTGCGCAAAAAAAAGTTAACGTGGTGCATGGATCCAATTTGAAATGAAATGGTTTTTCACTTGCCTACAAATATTACAAGATTTATATCCAAATAATTAAATTTTTTTTCCAAAATTATTCGACTTTCACGAATCTATTTTTGGATTTTTCCTGCAGACGGTATTTTGACAAGTATAATGATAACTTTTTCTGGAATTTTTTTCAAAATTTGATCCTGTAGCAACCAGAAAAATTGAAGTGTGAATATTTTGATGTTTCTGCATATAGATTGGTTCTTTGAGCATAAAATGATACAATTTTCATGGCCTCTCGCGACTTTTCTAGAAAAATTCATAAAATATAAACTAGTCGCGGTGGAAAAATAAAAATTGTAAATTATGGTATGGATCAGGTAATTTTAATTTTTTGATAAAATTTGCATTTTGATGAATGGAATTTTTCCTTAATTTAATTTTTGCTCAGATCAAAACCAAAATCATATCTCTTCTTAATTTTAAGGCGAAAATTACGAATATGCAGACAGATATTAAAAAAAATCTTTTTTCAAGTTATAGTCCATGGAAAATCCGGAATTTTGGACCTACAGGAAAAATTATTCATATGGTAGATTAAAAATTCGCAGATGAAGAATTATGCAAGCAATTTCGAAAACACAAACAAATGTAGAGACAATACCAGAAATATAGTATGGATCACACAACGAAACTTTGGCTGCAATGAGAATTATAAAATCTCACTGAAATTTCTGTTCATTTTGATATTCAAAACTCAAAACCGAGTCATACGAGTAATATATCAGATGAAATGTAGAGAGACGTGTAGAAGATTTTTCAGAAGATTTTCTGGATGCGAATTTTCCAAATCGATGGATTGGACGTAGAGGATTCATAGAGTGGCCTGCTCGTTCACCGGATCTTAGCCCGTTAGATTTTTTTCTTTGGGGTTATCTGAAATCACGTGTTTACGTTAGACAACCAACAAACTTACAGGAATTGAGACAAAGAATTATTGATGAATGTGAACTAATATGTGGAGAAGTCTTGGAAAGAGTGACTCAAGAATTTGTTAATAGGATGGCATATTGCCAGCAAGTAAACGGCGAGCATCACGTGTTCACGTTAGACGACCAACAAACTTACAGGAATTGTATATAGGAATAAACTATATTCATAATTTTATACATTAGATAGAATATCTGACCATCTGAATTATATTTTCAGGTTTTGGCAACATTGAGATTCTTGTCTTCTGGTAGTTACCACGAAATAAATGGCTCGAACCATTTTATAGGAATAAGTCAAGCAAGTGTGAGCCGTTCCTTGAGGGAAATCTGCAAAATTTTGAATTCTCCTTCGATATTCAATCGGTGGGTACGGTTTCCAGGAACTATTCAAGAACTGGAGAGGATCAGACAGAGGTATGCTAATTGGGTTGCCAGTATAGCTGAAGTAAAACAAGTTGCTTTTTCCAGTTTTTATGAAAAATATAGATTTCCTGGAATCATAGCAATAATCGATTGCACACATGTTGCTATTGTTTCTCCAAAAATTTACAATGAGGAGCAGCCAGTGAGGGCCTACATCAACAGGAAAAATAATCATTTCATTAATGTACAGTTGGTAATAATCTTACTATAGTATGCTCAGATAGTTTTTGAAATTAACCATAACTAAATCTATTTAATTCTTCTAGATATGTGACAATACATTATGAATTCTTAATGTAAATTCCAGATTTCCTGGAAGTTCTCATGATTCCTTCATCTGGTCACAATCAAAAGTTGCCTCAACATTGGAAACTTTGTACCGGAGGAATCCTACAAACCCCTTTTTTTGTTATAGGTGATATCATTCACTATTGAAACACTGAAAATGACTAATTTATATATTATGCAGGTTATCCTACGAGACCATGGATATTGACTCCTTTTCCTGCTGCGGAAACCGATGAGAAGAAAGATCGAGGGGTCTCTCACTGACCAAAATGTGTACACTAAATTGCCTCTTCGAGAAAAAATTCCCCTAATTACCCCCAAAATTGCCTCATTTCCTCTCATTACCCCTCATTGCCTTCTCATTTCCCCTCATTACCTCTCATTTCCCCTCATTACCTCTCATTGCCTTCTCATTTCCCCTCATTACCTTCTCATTTCCCTTCATTGCCTCCTCATTACCTCTCATTGCCTTCTCATTTCCTCTCATTACTTTCTGATTTCTTTTTGTAAATGTCTTGTCGAATAGTTTTATTCTTTAACATTTCTTTTATTCATTTAATTTTCAAGAAAAACAAGAAAAAGTTCAGCTACGAAGTTTTGTGAAAAAATGATTTAAGGACATGAAAATCGAGAAGATATTACATAACTTTTTTAGGTTTTACCCCGGGTTCTGCGTTTTAGGGATTATTCCTAATTTATGCTTTTTTACAATGCTTCACGCTGAACTGAATATATCAGTTACACACATAGCTACGGTTTCCAGATTTAAACTTTGTACTGAAGTTGCGCGCTCATCTGATTTGTGACTTTGAACACTGAATTTAGTGTAGTGCTCGATATACTGCCGTGTTAATTGAAAAGGGCGTATCTGCAAAAAAGCACTTTTGAGATATTTGACTTTAAAGATATTTTTAATTGAATTAAAATGAAAAAGCAATGCATGATATGGCATATCATGCATTGCTTTTTCATTTCAATTCAATTAAAATTGTTGTTGATGGCATAAATGGAAGTCTTTAAAGTCAAATATCTCAAAAGTGCTTTTTTGCAGATACGCCCTTTTCAATTAACACGGCAGTATAGTGGTAACCTGCTCCTGAAATAAACGAAATAACACCAACATAGCAACACAATATTTATTTCTCATAACAATAACTAGAATAAAGTAGATATGCATAAATACATGATAATATAACATATAAACTTCTGGCACAACCGAGCCCACAACATTTTATGAAAATAAAATATGAGTAAAAATATATGAATGGAAAAAAACATTCAAGACAAAACAAAAAGTTTTTCAAATTCCAATCAGTCTTCCCTTCAATGTCCTATATTCTTTTCTTATGTTGATTGTATTCGTTTAGCCAAAAACGTGTAGGTATATAGGAACCCGAAAGAGAAAGTGCATCATGAATATAAAAAAAATATATCACCATCCTGTTATGACAGAACAACATAAAATCGAATAATGAATCTTTAACTCACCTTTATCGAATATTAGAACTGATTCTCGAACTCGAACAATTCAATCACTCACTCAATAACACTATACTCGCACAACAACATTTTGGAAGCTGGGTTACTTGGTGTCGCTTGGTGTACTCTCTTCAAATGGCAAACTACATCTGGCAAAAACCAACTTACTTGTGGCATTCTAAGCGACGAAAAAAATTTATAGCATTAAAGGAATATGCAATCGTAATAAAGGGAAATATCTCGAAATGTATCATCACCAAAGGCTCCACCGTCCTATTATACAGGTAAATATGGCAGTCTGTTCCTCATTGTAGTGGGCACCAGATCTTAAACAACTTATTAACGATATAAACATTACCTTAGTTCTTGCCCGAAGTCTTACCATTATTTGGTTTCGGGGAGGCTTCGGTGATATTTCAGAAATAAATTTTCATTTTTAATTATCCCATCCAAATACATTTAAATTTCTGAGAGGAGCGCAAGATACAACAAATATTCCATATTGTGATTCATTTTTAAGAAGTATACGAGGGACCAATAATATAATAGTTACAACTTGATTATTTCCTCCTGAAAAAATCACCCTGTATATAATGCACGATATAATGTATTAATGATTATTGGGTATTTTCGAGGGTATTTTGCAATGAAAGAATTGTATTCAGTGGCGGCTTTTGGGGGTGGCGAACGGGGCAATCGCCCGGGGCCTCGCTCTTGGTGGGGCCTCGCGCGCGACAACCCGAGCAAATTTAGATCATTTGAACATGAGGGTAAATTCGAAAAAAGTTAGTTAACCAATACATTCATTCAGAACAAAATTGAAGAAACCATTTTGTAGATTTTGAATATTGTGCTTTGTTGGAACGTCAGAATGGGTAATTGAGGCACCAGATGTCCGATCCACTAGATCAGTAGATAGAATAGAATTGTATTTATGCACACAACATAATCAGGGTGGAAATTATCTGAGTATTTAGGTACAATGTTTACTTATCCCAGATGTTGGAACCTCATAAAATATTTATTGCCCTGTTGACCGTTCTTTGGCGGTCCCTTTGAAATGTTCGTTGAATTGTCGTCTTATGAATGAATTCATTCCATTGTGGAGAATTACGGAAGGAGGAAAGCGAAATCTGTTTTTTTTTCAAATCTAGTGATTAGGGATAAGAATATTGGGTTCGGTTGTGTTATATTCAATTTTTTCTGATGGAAAACTTCCATTGTTTTTGATTCTTCATTTTCATTTAGTGGTCATATTCTTATTTTTCGAAAAAATTAGAATTTTTCTTGTCATTGAATTGAGAAATTAATTCAATTCGTTGGTTTCTCAAGCCGTTCTTTTCAGTGTGGCTCTTGTAAGTATAAATTTGGGTACCAACTATCCAATGAATTTATCCAATATATAATACTTGTTTTAGTATATCGGATACTCAAAAGTATCCAAGTTGCACAACACTACCACGAATTGCTCTGAGCTTTAGGACTTGATACAACTGGGACTTCACGCCCTCAATCAAACTCATAATAAGTGGTTCCTCTATCGTTCGGACAATCCCAGGAAAAGTCATATATGGTGGAATTTGTAGAGAAATTTTCGATAGAAATATCGTGAAAAACCACTGTTTCCAATAGAAATATGCATACAAGATGGTTCCATTTCTCATGAAACTTTCTATTCTGTTCATCTGGATCATAAAAATAAACAGTTTTATTTTTATGGTCTTCTCTTCGAAACCGAAAATTTCTTTTCAAAATACATAATATACTTTCATCATTTATTTTCACCATCTGTGGGAATTCTGCTACCCGTCTCTTTTTCAACCCCCGCTGTAGATCAAAGTCCAAGACTTGTGGTTCAATTGGTTTGGTTCATTAGAACGGAATGAGCAAACGGTTCATTTTCATAGTGAAGAACCGAAAAAGTGTGAAAAAACTGTGTGTTACTTAAAAACTATTTCTGACGCTTTGTGCGAAATTCAACAAGATTTTCGAAATGAGTTCGCGTGATCGAGATGCCGGTAGAAAATTCGAGTCGGGTAGTTCAAAAAACAAACGAGCAATCAAAAGAAAGCAGGAATAAGAAAATCTAAGTGGATCTTTAAATAAATTTATGAAATATGATGATCAAAAAATCTCTACGAATCATTCATTGCCTGTAAGTGATTCTAATCCTGATCCAGATGAAAACAGTGGAAATTAGTGATAGTGAGCTTTTGAAACATTGCAGCGACTTGCAAATATCTATGACGGTGGGGAAATCATGTGATATCGATGGACATGAATTGTGCGAAGAACTGAATATGTTCATCCGTGTGTATGAAGGAAACGAAGACATTGTCTGGGTGCTGAAATACATAATTGAAAAAAAATTTAACTGTCTTGAGAATCATTGCCACCACACCTGTTACAGTTGCGTCTGCTGAAAGGAGTTTTTCTAGACTTGAAATCATAAAAACAGATTTAAGGAATTCGATGACGATGACACAAGATCTGCTTTCAGCCCTTGCTATTCTATCAATAGAAAATGACGTAGCTCATTCGATCTATTATGATACTTCAATTAAAGACTTCAGTGCTAGGAAAAGCCGCAATCATGAACTTTAAATTTATCATTTCTGTATTTGTTAATTTTGTAAATCTTCCAAAGTTATATTATATTTATATGTTATATTATTTTATTATATTTTAATTAAACCTTAAATTTTATATCTTTATAGAACTTAAGCATTTCTTGTCAAATATGACAATAACCTATACCAAACAACCGGACTTACTGTCGCATCACATACTTTTCACGAAGGAAAAAGGGCCTCGCGAAGACTTCCCGCCCGGAGCCTCCCAATGGCTAAGGCCGCCTCTGATTGTATTGCATTCATTGTACTACATAATTTGTATTATTCTGATTCTCCATAGGTACCGAATTACCCCTCAAAAGCTCGACTTACCCCTCAGTTTCCACCTCGGTTTCCACTTTTTTTCTCTCATTTCCTATTCAATTCCTCTCATTTCCTATTCAATTCCTCTCATTACCTCTCATTTCCTTCTCATTACCCCTCATTACCTCTCATTGCCTCTCATTACCTCTCATTGCCTTCTCATTTCCCCTCATTACCTCTCATTTCCCCCTCATTACCCCTTAAGTGTACACCAAATTTCCCCAGTGGGAGACCCCTCGAGAAAGATTCAATGGTAGCTTCCGCAGAATCAGAAGTGGTATAGAACGATGCAACGGTGTGCTGAAAATGCGTTTTCGATGTAAACTGAAGCACCGTGTCTTGCACTATTCTCCGTCGATTGCAGCTTCCATAATAAATGCATGTGTGGTTTTACACAACATGTGTATAGAAGCTGGTGTACCTGAACCACTAGAGGATGAAAATGTAGTTGATATACACTATGGCATATATGCCCTAGTTAGAGAGCAAACAAGTAATGCTACGGCCAATCATGATTTACTTGAAGCCAGAGAATTCACATAGATGGGCGCACCGTGTTTGAAATCTGAAGTTAGAAAGTTGTGCGATGCTTTTTGGACTGAAAGAGTCCATGAGTGTGGACAAGTATATATAAAACTCGAACGTAAAGACGTTCCTGTTTTGAAAGGTAGAAGATGGTTTAAACTTCCCGTCTCTAGGTATGCGCAATGGAGCGGTTATACAACATACTTACTGTTTATGATTTATGTATTCATAAGATTCTGTATTTTCTTAGAAAACATAGTGAATACTTTGAAGTTCATAAAAACTCTAATAATAGGAGGAGAATTTTTCCTCACAAAGTACCAGCTCATACAACGACTTTGAGAGAGAAAAGTGTGCAGTACATGGCCATCAGCTTGATCAATGTTCTACCACCTGAATTGAGAGAGGTTGCCAGCTTGGTGAATTTCAAGAGGAGGTTGTAATGAAGCTCGGTTTCTTATTTAATCAATACAAAAATTCTTTATGTAAATGCCAGATTTCCTGGAAGTTCTCATGATTCCTTCATCTGGTCTCAATCAAAAGTTGCCTCAACATTGGAAACTCTGTACCGGAGGAATCCTACAAACCCTTTTTTTGTTATAGGTGATTCAGGTAATATCATTCACTAATGAAACACTGAAAATGACTAATTTATAATATTATGCAGGTTATCCTACGAGACCATGGATACTGACTCCTATTTCTGCTGCGAAAACCGAAGGAGAAGAAAGATTCAATGGTAGCTTTCGCAGAATCAGAAGTGGTATAGAACGATGCAACGGTGTGCTGAAAATGCGTTTTCGATGTTTACTGAAGCACCGTGTCTTGCACTATTCTCCGTCGATTGCAGCTCCCATAATGAATGCATGTGTGGTTTTACACAACATGTGTATAGAAGCTGGTGTACCTGAACCACTAGAGGATGAAAATGTAGTCGATATAGACTATGGCATATATGCCTCATTCGCCCTAGTTAGAGAGCAAAGAAGTAATGCTACGGCCAATCATGATTTGCTTGAAGCCAGAGAATTCACATAGATGGGCGCACTGTGTTTGAAATCTGAAGTTAGAAAGTTGTGCGATGCTTTTTGGACTGAAAGAGTCCATGAGTGTGGACAAGTATATATAAAAGACGTATATATAAAAGAAGTATATATAAAGACGTTCCTGTTTTGAAAGGTAGAAGATGGTTTAAACTGCCCATCTCTAGGTATGCGCAATGGAGCGGTTATACAACATACTTACTGTTTATGATTTATGTATTTATAAGATCCTGTATTTTCTTAGAAAACATAGTGAATACTTTGAAGTTCATAAAAACTCTAATAATAGGAGGAGAATTTTTTCTTACAAAGTACCAGCTCATACAACGACTTTGAGAGAGAAAAGTGTGCAGTACATGGCCATCAGCTTGATCAATGTTCTACCACCTGAATTGAGAGAGGTTGCCAGCTTGGTGAATTTCAAGAGGAGGTTGTTCGAGCTGGTATTGAAATGTGAGCCCCATAATTCAGAGGAATTTAGAGTGTATTGTAGGAATCAATAATTTGTAAACTTTTTTTTTCATATGACTTGTTTCAGTTTTATGCGTGGTGTAATCTCTTGGAATCAATAAATTACTATTACTATACACATCATTTGCACCGGTAGCTGATGTTTTAATGATATTGAATATACAGTTTACTTGGCATGTGCCTGGGCCTTCCTCATTTGAGTCAGGATGTTGGAAAGTTCTTCTCTCTTCCTTTTTGCTCTTATGTGAGTGCCCAATCGGCGCTTCAAGAATTTGAGTGCTCTCTTATCCTTGGACACTTTCAACAATTCCATTGCTCTCTTTTCATGAGGAGCATGTCCGACCACCTCACGGACGAGATTCCTCACGAATTCCGAATGCTTTGTTAACCTTCCTTTCAGCCTTGAAGGGCGGATTTTTTCAGATTTTGTTTTACCACTAACTATTTTAGTGGTTTTGTGGCCATTCTGGAGGCCAACGGCTATTTCGTATTTGGGTGCCATTGTTCTTTTTCACTCACACGTGGAGCGATAACCTAACTCAAATCAAACAACGCTGCAAAAAGAATGTGATGCCAATAAACAAGTTTGAGACTATAAGAAGGTTTATACATTTCAACAACCATAATACATTTATACCACGTGATCAAGAAGGCCACGATAGGCTTCATAAAATAAGACCTGCTGTTGAATTTCTGAATATTAAATTTTCGTCAGTTGCCTTGGAGCAAAATCTGAGTATAGACGAGCAAATGTACTCCACCAAAGTGAGGCATTATATGAAGCAATGACAATTACTACACATCAATTCCTCTAATGGTACATTTCGCAAAGGAGGGAATTTATTCCTTGGGTACCATACGCAGAAATAGAGTACCAAATTGTAAATCACCCACAGAATCAACATTGAAAAATGTTGACTGAGGAACAAGTCATTAATTTGTGGCAACAATTGATGGAAGGACAACAAATATGTTACATTAGTAACATAACATTTGCTGGAAAAACTCCAATTTCGAAAGTTAGAGTATATGATAAAAAGATGAAAAAAATCATGGAAGTTGATTGTCCTTACATTATAACTGAGTACAGCACACACATGAGAGCTATAGATTTGATGGATACTTTTATGGGACGATATAAAATATACATGAAGAGTCTTAAGTGGAACATCAGAATTTTCTACCGTCTTTGAGATATGAGTTGAGACAACTCCTGGTCACTTTACAAAAGGCAGTTACAATTTCGTGCAGAAGTGGCTCATTCTTCATGCAACATGAAATAGTTGCGAAGAAACGAGGCCGTCCGAGTATAAATTTAGAAGAAGAAATTGAAAAGGAGAGAAAAAGAGGGCCAATGAAGCATATACCTCCATCAGAAGTTAAAGCAGACCAAACTGGACATTGGTCTAATATTGAAGATAAAAAAAAGTCGATGCAAGCTCCCTAACTGCAAACTTTTCACTCATACTAAATGTGAAAAGTGTGGTTAACCTTTGGGAACTGGTTCGAGTGCAGAATTCGCTCGCAAAAGAATGGCTCAATTAGTATTTCTGGAAGACACATCTGTTGCAGAGAGGAAGTAAGTAAGGAAATGTGTTTTTTTGTTATTAATTATAATTTATTGGTTTACAGCTCCATAGGTAACGTGGAAATCGAAGGGGAATAAGATGATTCGGAAGATCATGAATCTGATACAGAAACTAATGGCACTGAAGATACGTTGACACAAGAGACCGCATCTGAGAGAGAACTTGCAAATACTAGTGAATTTCGAGTAGATACTTCGTCAACTATTAACACTATATATAATCCGCCCGAGAGTCTGGCTTGCAGTGATACTCTTAATCGAAAATGTCGTACAACTAGGGAATCACTTGTCAATACAACGTGGAAGTGCTAGTGAATTTCGAGTAGATACTTCGTCAACTATGAACACTATATATAATCCGCCCGAGAGTCGTACAACTAGGGAATCACTTGTCAATACAACGTGAAAAAAAAATAATGAGGAAAGGATGCAGCTAATGCGAACTATCGCTGAAAGACAAGCTCAGCCACAAGATGAAGTACAACTTTTTTTTTCATCTATGTGTGAAGCAGTAAAAAAATATCTCCCGTTGTTACAAGCACAAGCAAAATTAAGCGTGGCTAATACAATTGGAAAATTTTAAATAGAGTTTTTTAAGTCTTTATTAGCCCTGATGAGGTTGATAATATTATGGTACCTGAAGCTCCAAATTTTCTTGAGACGAATTCTGCCCCACCCATGAAATCTTAGGAAACGGGGACTGCAAAGGTCTCTCATAATGTAACACTTCCCTTTACTTCTCGAGAAAAGTATAAACTATGTAACTTAAGCTATTTAGCTATAATAAACTCAAATTCTTCCTCCTGTCATATGTTTGTTTTGCATAGAAATAGGAAAAGCAAATACTGCTAGTATATTATAAATAGGTATTACCTTAAAAAAAATAACGTCCGTCACTTTTGACGGGACAGCTTCTTATTGGAACATGACAAGTCATTGACTAAATCATCATTGATGAAACTTGTATTGCAAAGATATTTCACTATAAGAATCATCACAAGACAAGAAAAATGAGTGATCAAATGGTGAATCGAGTAAGAAAAATGCTGACACATCTGATTCTGTATCAAAATCAATAAGTCTTATATGCTAACATTTTAGATAGCATCTTTGGAAATATTTCATATTTCAACATCTCTGAAAAATCATTTGTCATTGTATTTTTCCGAGTAATTCAGTGACGGTTTCACCTCAAGTATTAAAAATTAAAAAAACTTCCACGTGTACACTTCATCTGAATTATTTAATAATGATGAAATATAAATTTCTCGAGTCTCATAGTTGCGTCCTAAATTCAGCCTGAATTATGAAACAAAAAAGATTTATAAGACTGATACTAGTCAGGTTGATACAACTATCCTATCAATGCCAAGTTGTGAACAACCATCCGGTTCCAGCCTGAAGACGTCTGATGTATGGACTGATAATATAAGTATAAAGAAAAATTTTCATCACCATGTTTCACAAAAAAGAAGGTATGGAATTAATAAGTTCAGAAATAAATGAAAATGGGTACAATAAGAATGGGATTAAATGTGACGAAAAATGGCGAAATTTAAAAAAAAACATATGACAAAGTCAGAATGGAAAATAATAAAACGGGAAATGGGAAAATAACTTGGAAATTATACGAGGACTTCCAGGAGAGATCCTCGTTTTAGCCCATTAGCCACAACCAGTGTTATTGAAGTAAATTCAGGTAATCGAACGTCAATTTGAGAAAGGATAAAAAATCTATCCCCTGGCGACAAAAAGAAAAAAGAGCCAGCTTTTACACCTACCGAAATTGAACTAAAGAGGCAAAGACCACATGATGAAAAAATGGAATTAAAAAGAGAAATGTTTAATTGGTTCAAGGAAAATTTTAATGAGAAAAGAGAATAATTTGTTTATATTTGAAGAATGTTTCAAGAAGTGTCTTTAGAATTTTTGTAACGTTTCAAAGATTCAGTGACGGTTTCACCTCAAGTATTAAAAATTTAAAAAACTTCCACGTGTACACTTCATCTGAATTATTTAATAATGATGAAATATAAATTTCTCGAGTCTCATAGTTGCGTCCTAAATTCAGGAAATATCAGCCTGAATTATGAAACAAAAAAGATTTATAAGACTGATACTAATCAGGTTGATACAATATCCTATCAATGCCAAGTTGTGAACAACCATCCGGTTCCAGCCTGAAGACGTCTGATCTATGGACTGATAATATAAGCATAAAGAAAAATTTTCATCACCATGTTTCACAAAAAAGAAGGTATGGAAATTAATAAGTTCAGAAATAAATGAAAATGGGTACAATAAGAATGGGATTAAATGTGACGAAAAATGGCGAAATTTGAAAAAAACATATGACAAAGTCAGAATGGAAAATAATAAAACGGGAAATGGGAAAATAACTTGGAAATTATACGAAGACTTCCAGGAAAGATCCTTGTTTTAGCCCATTAGCCACAACCAGTGGTATTGAAGTAAATTTAGGTAATCGAACGTCAATTTGAGAAAGGATAAACAATCTATTCCATGGCGACAAAAAACAAAAAAGAGCTAGCTTTTACAGCTACCGAAATTGAACTAAAGAGGCAAAGACGACATGATGAAAAAATGGAATTGAAAAGAGAAATGTTTAGTTGGTTCAAGGAAAATTTTAATAAAAAAAGAGAATAATTTGTTTATATTTGAAGAATGTTTCGAAAAGTGTCTTTAGAATTTTTGTAACGTTCCAAAGATAGACTGATATCCTGTTTTATTGATTTCAAGTCGCTTTCTGGTACTTGTGTTATGTGTTCCACAAATATAGGTATATCTTTTTTCAATGTGTTTTTTTTCATTACAAAATATAATAATAAATATAATAATATACCACGGCCAATAAACGCTGAAGAATATCTCTTTGTCTACAATTTTTGCCAACTTTTCGTTTCGAATCATAACAACCATATAACAAAATCATCATTACTATTCCAAACCTACTCTCTCAAAAATAAATCAATATGTTTCGTCTAGCTATTATTTGAAGTAAGATGAAAAAATTCCGACAAAATAAAAAAAAAATAAACTTGCTTTTATCTGCATCCAATGAAATATAATAATCTTTCAAAAGTTTATTCCTGATATTGTATCATTTGAAATTTTTCAGCTCCACGCCCCTGATTTCTGATTGCGAAAACAATCTTCGTTTGTAAACAAACAGTATTTATTAATTTATTATGAGAACGAAACATTCAGTTCATCGAGTATATCCATCTTGTTTTGGAATATCTTTGGTATCAATGGTGGTCAATGGAAAATAATTTGAACCTTTGTGGTTAGATTGATTAATTTGAATGTTTTTCGTTTATCAACTCAATAATTAATCTGGCAGAAGACTTTCACGTTTCGTGTGCAATAATTCCACCAAGAATAACGTTATACTGCATAACCCGAAAGAGGTTAAGAAAATGCGAAATCCTCCGACAATATATTTCAATCAAGATCAAAAAGAAAACAGAGTTTATATCTAGAATGAAATTTTGCAGATATCGAAACGAGTACCTTTCAAACTTGGAATTAATGAAAACGTTTTTCATCAAATTGATAAAAATTTTCCTCAAGGGAGGAAAGATGAGGATTTTCACGAGATGGAAATCAGGGGTGTCCACGAGGATGTTGGGTTAGATAAAATTTTTGGTTTTGAAAATTTGGTTATTCCAACTTCAGTAATAGACATGCAACTAAAGCTTGAAACTTCATGTTGGAGGGGTTGGCAAAAAATTGTGAGCAACCAGTGGCCCTTTTCCTTCAGACACAAGGGTTGTAACGCTGTAGAATTGAAAGATTGCTTATTAAGGATCCTCTATGCAGCAAAGCGTACAGCCAGCTTTTTTTCCCTGAACGAAAAACATTTCTTTGCAACTTAACAATTACCCATTCCTGTGTAATTCGCCTTAAGAGACGAGAGGCTCTCAGTAAAATCGAAATTTAATAATCTTATCGGTGTATTTAAAGAACGAAATTGCGATATTTCGAATCTACAGAAATTGTAGAATAGGTGAAAGTCAAAACATCTTCTATGTGATGATTGTGATGTACTTGTTGGCATAATTTGTTGATGATTTTTTCTTGTTTTCAAATGATATTTGTTAATCTGATTTGATGAAAATGAACTTGAAATCAAAATTTAAAACTACAGATTTAGGTAAAATCAAAGAATGCTTACGTATTACTGTGGATCATGATAAAGTTGAAAAAACTGTTGTTTTGAATCAAAATAAATATACTTTGAAATTGTTGAATAGATTCAATATGTAGAATTCTAAAACTATAGATACATCTTCAGAAGCTAAGATAAATTTAGAAAAAGTAGTTTTTACGAAAGAACTTGAAGAAAAATATTTTTATCAGAAACTAAATTGCAGTATGATGTATCTATCAGTGATGACTAGGCCTGATATAAGTTTAAGTATCATTTATTTAAGTCAATTTAATAACAATTATGATAGAAATCATTGGAATTGTGCAAAACGAATCTTAAGATATTCGAAGGGTACCATTGAAAACTCTATAGTATTTTCATAGTATGATCAAACTTTGGTTGGATTCGCTGATTCTGACTGGGTAAGCGACAGCATGGACACTGGTTTTTTGTTCAAGTAATCAAATGGACCTATTTCCTGGGAGAGCCAAAAACAACCGACAGTTGCTTAATCCAGTACAGAGAGCCACTATCTGAGGCAGCCAAAGGAGTCATACACCTGAAGTCTATTCTGCAGCATCTGACTGAAGAAGACAATTGTGTTGTGTTATTTAATGACAACATGGGAGCACTAAAGCTTTCTACTAACCCTATCATTAATAAACGTAGCAAGCATATTGATATCAGATATCATTATATTAGGGAAGTCGTTGCTTCAAACAAAATAGTGCTGAAATATTTGCTTACAGCAGAAATGCCTGCTGATTTACTAACAAAAAGGTTGTGTAAAATTATACACCTTGATTTTTGTAGAAAGCAGTATATCCTTATGGCTGAAGAGTTGTCGTTTTCGACCAGGAATCAACAAAAATCTATTAAAATTCTTGAAAGTCAAGGTTGACTCAATGAATCCATGGATAAGGAGTGTGTCCTTTTAATGGATGAAGGCGCAATAAAACAGTGTCTTGAGTTCTCAAAAGCCAGAGATTTGATTGAAGGTTATGAAGATTTGGAGGAGCTTGGACGAAGAGAACTCCTAGCTAAGCAAGCATTTGTTATAATGGTTCGAGGGATTTATTCTAGTTGGAAAATTCCAGTTTTCTTCTATTTTTTATATTCTGGGGTGAAAGGTTGTCGATTGAAAGAAATATTGTTCAATAACTTGGAAAAGCTACAGCAAGTTGGTCTGAAACCATTGGCGGTGATATGTGACCAAGGAAGTAGCAATCAAAAGTTATTTAAAGATTTGGGTGCTTTGAGTGAAAAACCCTATTTTCATATGAAAGAATCAAAATATTACACGATATTTGATGCCCCACATCTCATCAAAAGCATAAGAAATAATCTGCTCGAAGGAAATTTTGTAGGTCCAATGAAAAATGATATCTTTCACCGATATTGTGAAATTGACCTGGGAAATGAAACTGGCAGAGCACTAACAAAAATAACAAACATTCATTTGCAGCCAAATTCAGTCCAAAAAATGAATGTTAAATTGGCTGCACAAGTACTCAGCCATAGTGTTTATGCGGCAATAAGAACTTGTGTTGAAACTGGGCAGCTTCAATCAGAAACAGCACTGAACACTGCTAATTTCATCAAAAAGATGGACAGATGTTTTGATGCACTCAATAGCCAGAGGTTGAGAGCAAAAAAACAATGGAACTGTGCACTGTCTCCCCAAAGCATAGAAGCTTTCAAGGCTTTAGATGATGCATTCCATTCAACGGGAAATTTAAAGAAAATTAAAAAAATGGGACATTGAGCAGACCACCTTGCTTTGCTGGGATGCAGTTAACAATCACAGCAGTGAAAATGCTTTTTGAGGAACAAAAAGAAAAGGGGTACTCATTCCTCCTCACAAGTCGTCTAAATCAAGATATCCTTGAGAATCAATTTTCGATTTATCGTCAGAGGGGTGAGTATTCAAGGAATCCAACAGTAAGGAACTTCCAGGCAGCTTTCAAAGGTAACTGTGTGATGAATTTAATGAAGCCACCAAAATCTAGTAATTGTGAAGAAGTATCATCCACAGATATAGCCAATGAAGTACCTTCTTTTCCTCTCCTTTATTGTGATGAAGAAAATTCGTCAATATCTGATTCTGATGAATCTTCAACAGAGTCAAGATGTTCCAACATCCCAAAGGAGGCTCCACTTGAATAAAGTTCTGTTCAGTACTTCAGTGGTTACCTGGCCAAAAAATGTTTGGAAAAATTCAGGTGTCATGATTGTTACTCATTGGTTGATTCAGCAAACATTGAATCAAGTTCTGACAGTTTCTTATTCTTCAAATCATATAATTTAGAAACTCCAAATGATTTGAAAAAACCATCCAAAATTCTGAATGATATAATAGATAAGGATAACATCTGAAGAGAGATTTGATTCATTCAGCATCATATTCTCCCAAGTAACTTACATGAGATAGATATACATAGCGATTGATGGCAAGTACGTCGAAAGCAATTCGAACTCATAATTCCTCTGAATAGAGTGATTCTGAAGAAAAGGATATGAGAAGAAAACGTTTCAAAAATATGCAAAGACGTGAAACGAATCCCCAACAATATAGGAACGAATGGAAAAATACCTTCAAGGGTTTGCTCAAACCTGTTAAAGGTGAGTTACATATCTCTATATTCCACCTAAGCTCAACTATTAGAGTTTCATATAACCCATTACGAGCCCGATGTTTTGCTTGTAACAATGTATTGCTTGTAACAATTGTAAAATTCCAGGCAGATTTGACTGTGACAAAAAATCACAGCAAGGGTGCGAACCATCAAAAACGTGCTGAAGCTTTGGTACCTGGTCAGTTAAAAATTGACCAGCACAGATGTGGAGCACAGAATCAAGAAGTGTCGAGAGCAGAAATCAAAATTGCTGCAGAGCATAATCTGCCTATGAGAACAGCAGACCACCTCATTCCCTTATTAAAGGACATTCCAGAATCAACAGTTGCAAAAGAATTGCAGATGCACTAATAAAGTGAAAAACGTTTTAAGATGGGGTTAATTTGATTAATAAACATATTCGACATTAAAAAAATTTGATGAAAAGTACTTCCCATGGTCAAAAATTTAGCATTCAATCTGCTATCTGCCATTTAAAGTGATATGAAATTCAACTTGAATCCTTTGAATCACAGAGCTGGGAGTGTGCGAAATCGTAGATCTAATCGGGTGAAATGGAAGGATGTTCAATCAGCATTCGAATCTAGAATCAGAACTGGCGTCATAATAAGTTTGAAACATTTTTCGAGGATGCTTTATTTTTTGTCTTGTATTGTATTGGAGTAATTGAAGTGAATACGGTATTTTGCAGACAATTATCAAGTCTGGCGATGGTGAGGTATAAGGGTTTAAATATCTTCCAACGAAAATGGAACAATCGATATGTCAACTTTTGAAACACTCGGTTCCTGAATTTCAAGGAGTGGAGTTTGGAATCAAATTCCTTGCAGTGAAATAAATTCCATCATATAAGCTGACCCCACTGTTTGAAATAGTGCAGTTGTAAAAATGGAGATATGTAACACTGATTTATTCCATAGTGCAATGAATATTTTGTTAAATGAGAATGATATCATGATAAGAAAGAGAATGAGTGAATTTGATTAATAAAATTATTCGACTCTTAAAAAATTTGATGAAAAAGAATTCCTATTGTCAAAAATTCAGCATTGAAACCGCTACTTGCCATTTATAGAGATATAAAACTCAACTTAAATCCTTTGAATCACATAGAGGTGGGAGGATGTCCAATCAGCATTCGAATCTAGAATCAGAACTGGCGTCATAATAAGTTTGAAACATATTCGTATGGAAACATTTTTCGAGGATGCTTCATTTGGTTTCGAAAGTAGAATAAAACATGTCTTGACTTTCATCAGTCTCCTTTGTTCAGGTTTCACAACAAGCAGGTGTCGAATAAAATAAATGTCAAACGGTAGGATTTCATTAGTAGGATCCTTGTTCAGATAATTCGAGGATTAGCCTTATTCCATGCTTTTTAACATAAGAGGGGATGTTGCATTTCTTAAAATCCATAAAATTGCGAATGAGTAGTGTTCAATGGAAGAACTAGTCGAGAAAACGTGAGGGTGCATAATTTATGGAGACAGGTAGTTTTTTAATCCCAGGTCGGAAAGTACTGTGTTTTTTGTACCATTCACTTCATTGATATCTTTCTGTGGATAGTTCGACTCGCATCATAATTCTCTTCGTCTCAACGAAGCCTGCTTGTGGTAAAACCTCAGTTTTACCACAAGCAGGCTTCGGTAATTTCCGGCTTCGAGGTGAATTCGGTCAACTACACCCTTGCTTACCAGGCCCTTTATGACCGCTATCAAAACCCTCGTCGGTTGGCGAATCTATACAGGGTGTAGAAAAAACATGCGGCACAAATTTAGGGGGTTATTCCTTGGCCTATTTTAAGAATATTTGTACCTTAGACGATTTTTCGAAAATCGTTTCATTTCGAAGATACAGGGCTAGATTTGCAAAGAAAAATCTATTTTTTTTTTCGAAAAGATACAGCAGATTTCATACGTAGTTGGTTACATTTCCATTATGACATAAATCATTTACTGTTTTTGATAGTTGTCAAAGGTCATTTTCAATTTTCTCTAGTATTTTTATCTGATAATTTTACGTTTGTTAGTAACGTTCTCTAATATGAATCGCTATACGAACGCCGAGATGACTGATATGCATTTTATGTATGGACTTGCTAATGGAAATTCGGTGGAGGCTAAGCGGTTGTACGGTGAACATTTTCCCAATCGTTATGTCCCAGATAGAAAAACCTTCCAAACTATCCATCAACGCCTTAATGAAACAGGCTGATTTAAACGAAGTGGAGGACCAGGTAGGCCAAACACAGTAACAACAGTACAATTAGAAGAAAATGTATTGAACATGGTAGATGAAGATCCAGGTACTTCTACCAGAAAGTTGGCAGATACGTTCAATGTTAATAACAAAACAATTTGGAACATTTTAAAGCGGCAGGGCTTGTATCCATACCACATTCAGCGCGTTCAGGAACTTATTCCTGCTGATTTTCCTCCACGTATTGCATTTTGTCAATGGCTTCTGCAAACTTTGATTCAAATCCCTCAACTACTGATGCTGATTCTGTTTACTGATGAAGCAAATTTCTCAAGAAATTCAATTAGGAACTTTCACAATAACCATGTATGGGCTGATGAAAATCCGCATGCGACACTTGAAGACCGTTTCCAACATAAATTTTCATTAAACGTTTGGGTTGGAATTGTGGGTAACTATCTTATTGGACCGGTATTTCTACCGGGAAGACTTACCGGCGAAATATATCGACACTTTTTGGAAGAAATACTACCTGGGTTTTTACAGGATGTACCAATGGTAACAAGGATTGCGATGTGGTTTATGCACGATGGTGTACCAGCACATTTTAGTTTGGTTGCTCGTGATTTTTTGAACGCAACATATGAAGATCGCTGGATTGGCCGAGGTGGGCCTCACTTATGGCCTGCTCGATCGCCAGACTTAAATCCCTTGGATTTTTTTCTATGGGGCCATTTGAAGTCATTAGTGTACACAACTGCTGTAGAAAATGTAGAAGATTTGAGAAATCGGATAATAGAAGGGTGCAACTCAATAAGAAACACCCCTGGTATTTTTGAAAGAGTTCGGCAGTCAATGAGGAGAAGATTGGATGCATGTATCATAGCTGGGGGTAGTCATTTTCAGCAGTATTTGTAATTAAACATCTTGCAAGTAATAAATATTGTTTTTTTTAATCCACCCCTGTATCTTCGAAATGAAACGATTTTCGAAAAATCGTCTAAGGTACAAATATTCTTAAAATAGTCCAAGGAATAACCCCCTAAATTTGTGCCGCATGTTTTTTCTACACCCTGTATATCGATCAGATATTGGATTCGCGGCCTGCATCTGTCTCTTCTCTGTCCCAGTTGAAACAGTTCGCGACGACGCACCACAATGCCATCAACGCCCTCAAGGCATTGCCCATCCTCGATCTGGCAGATTATCTACTCTTTTCACTTGCTTTACGCAACCTTGATGTGCCATCTCGCCAGTTGTTTGAGGGACAGTTATCCTCGGATGACTTCCCAGATCTTGCTCAATTACTTGAGTTGATTTGTTCCACCAAATATCCATAAACTCTTTTATGATAATTACTAGTAGAAGGGCAGAGCTCTTTCTGGACCAGGAAGTAAAACCGGTTATGGCTATAGGGATATGATGTTCGAAATTTGTATTGTTCAATGAAATTTGTTGATAAAAGGTGTGGGGGCATAATTTAAGGGAACTGGTGGTTTTCATGGATAGTTCGACTCCCATCATAATCCTGTTCGTTGGATTTTACCACAAGCAGGTATCGAATGGAAAAAAAGAGTCAAGCGATAGGATTTCTTTAGTAGGGTCTTTGTTCAGATATTTCGGGGGTGAGCACAGGTGTTGCACACGTGCAACGAAGTTTGGCTGAAGAATATACATTGCAACAATGAAATACATAAAGAGTTGAACAATCCCAATCCCAATCATACCAAACAACTGTTAAGGATTAATCTTAATCGGCAGAAAAACCAAAGTCGTTAGCCACTTGCATGAGCAATAAATATATTTTCTTTTTCTTCTCTTAATCGGCTTTAAGTTGGGGTGTAGAGGGAGTAAAAGAATATAAATTTTGAAGTTTCACCTTCCAACATCAGTCTTCAATTGGATGTTTCCTAGAATAAACAGCAAAGCTCCCGTGGTTTCCGAAGTCAGTGTATTGAGAATGAGTATAACACTTCGGTATTGCTGGAAATGTAGTAAAATATTCGAAATTCATTTCATTCATTTCAACATAACATCGAATAAAATGGATCTATCCAAAATTAACCAATGTGGTTCGCTTTCACAGCAGCAGAAACCAATTACTCAACTCCAGAATTTGGTTCTTGGAGAGTTGCATCCAATAATAAACGGAAAATTAGTGAACACCAGATTTGGGGAGGCGATTTTATTGAAGCTGGAGGACAAGAGGTTGTTTTTACCGAGACGTGCAACTGAACTTTTGAAACACTCGTTTCCTTAATTTCAAGAAGTAGAGTTTGGAATCAAATTTCTTGGACTGAAATAAATTCAATCATAAAAGCCGACCCCTTTGTTTGAAATAGTGCATTCGTAAAAATGAAGATATGTAACATTGATTTATTCCATAGTGCAATGAATATTTTGTTGAATGAGAATGACATCATGATGAGAAAGAAATGGGTGAATTTGATTAATAAACATATTCAACTTTAAAAAAATTTTATGAAAGATACTTCCCATGGTCAAAAATTCAGCATTGAATCTGCTATTTGCCATTTAAAGAGATACAAAATTCAACTGAAATCCTTTGTATCACATTGAGATGGGAGTGTGCGAAATCGTAGATCTAATCGAGTGAAATGGGAGGTCAATCAACATTAGAATCTAGAATCAGAACTTGCGTCATAATAAATTTGAAACATATTCATATTGAAATATTTTTCGAGGATACTTTATTTCTTGTCTTAAATTGTATTGGAGTAATTAAAGTGAATACGGTATTTTGCGGACAATTATTAAGTCTGGCGATGATGGGAAATTAGAGTTTAAATATCTCCCAACGAAAAATGAAAGAATCGATATGTCAACAGATTTAAAAAATTGGTAAGAAGAATGTTTTGAATGAAATAAAGCAAAAACTAAAACTAAAGAATTCCAGAAAAAAGAGTGGGTTTGCTCTACACTCAATTGTATCATTGGAGGTTAACATGAAAAAGATAGAAATGGGTATAGGCTTGCATAAATGTGAAAAATTGCAATGATGAATATTGCTTTTTGTGGAGTATTGTTGCTTGCTTACACCCCCGCATCTTCTCGTCAGAGTTCCCCTAGTTCTGTTTTTAATTTGGATGGAATATATTTTACAATGAATTTTAAGGATACAAAAAAGTTTGATATATTGAATAATGTATCCGTGAATGTTTTCTCCCTTCAAATTGACGAGAAGGAAGATTTCAATGTTGTGCCTACATGTATCTGCGAGTCGAGAGTTCCTCAAAGACATGCAAATCTACTTCTCACTCAGAATAAATATTACCACAATACTGAAGAACAGAATGCTCCTATAGATGAAAAAATTGAATATCATCATGTTTATATCAAAAACCTATCTAGGTTAAAGTCAAGCCAAATGAGTAAAAAACATGCAAAAGTTTTCATATGTGAACAATGTCTAAATTACTTTTATTCGGAGGACAAATTAACGAAACACATAGAATTGTGTTTAAATCATGAAGCATGTAGCATAATGTTTCCTGAAAAGACCCAAGTTTTTTTCACAAATTACCACTACAAGCAAAAAAACCCCTTCGTATTATACTGCGACTATGAGTCATATCCCAAACCAATAAATGAAATAAATCCTAGTTGTCTAAAGTACCAAGAGCATAAACCTATTAGTGCAGGTTTTTATTTGAAAAGTTTTCATGAACAAGAAGCATCATACCCTTTTTATTTTGAAAGCTATACCGGAGTAGATTGTATAAAATGGTTCTCGAATGAATTGAGTCAGATAGCAGATACTTTATGGGAAAAAATCGAAGAAGTCAAAACCATGAACTTGAAAAGTTCGAATTGTACAACCGCATGTCATAAAATCAGAGGTCAGTTGATGCCGGACTCTGTCTCCTCGCCAAGTAGCGCAAGAAGCGAAGGGAGTAACTTCTCAGCTCCAACGATGAAGAGTATTCAACTGCCCACTTTTTCAATTCCATCAATGGACGTGGAGGATAAACTAAAGGGCCATAATAACTTCCGGTCATGGAAGCAGAGGCTTGAGAGGGATCTAATAAGCCCTAGGCAGTTATGATTTCCTCAAATATTCACTGGGAGGTGAAAAACAACAATTCACCCATGAGGAGAAAAGAATGTATGATGCTCAAGTGAGGCAATACCTGGAGGCAACTCTTCAGAATGGGCCACGTGCCCTGATCAAAAATGAAAAAACTGCTGCTGAAGCCTTCCAGAAGTTGGAGGAAATGTTCGGCAAAAATGATATACAAAAAATGGTTGAGCTCCTAGACAGTTTTGGCAATATCGTCCTGCATCTCAAGATGAATCCAATGACCTTCGTCACCAAATTCAAGGATTGTATTTCGTTTAAAAACTGTTAAGACTATAAAGTTCCCTAGACATTCACAAAAAACAAATAAAACTCAATTAAAAGGAGAATAAGTAGACGTTACAGATAGATCAAATATCTTTGAGTTGAAATTAAATGAGTCTTGTAGGACCCACTTTGAAGCCAAAAATATTTTAAAATTAACGGGTCTTTATTTAAGTGAACTGTTGATGTTTATGTTTAAGAATAAATGTTCTTTTCAGAATGTGGAGAAATCACGTAGCGATAGAAATATCAATTATATATTCCCTAAGCATAGACTATCTCAATTTGAATGGGGATGTGTCTACTCTTGTGTATCTGTCTTCAACAAGTTGCCCCAGAACATAAAGGATTTGAAGAATGCGAAGAGCTTCAGACGGCAGATTCGCACCTTATTAATAAATTTGGAGCCGTACTTCCTCTCAGAATATTTTGGGCTAACGAGATGCTATTTGAAGATGACATTGATACATATACTCACTTTTTACAGATGAATTTCAGAATAAAATTTAATTTCATTTTGTTCATTTTTACAAAATTTCATGCTATGAATCCCAAAGTGTTCATGGCTGAAACATGGATTGACAGATATGAAGAACAGATGTTTTTTAGAATGTTTCGCTTAACAAAAAAAAGTTTTTATCTCCCCGCTGAAGTGATAGGAAGGGCGGATACTACAAATATCCTAAGATCTAAAGGCTCAGTTATTAATTTCGTTGTGTTATTTAGCTACTGGAGATACCTTACTATCTATAGGAGATAGCATATCACCCACAACAGTATTGAATGTAAATAATAAAATATTATATTTCTTATTGAAACTGAAAAATAAATATATTATTTTTCCGAGTCATCTAGAGCTCCTCACTGTAGCAGAAGGATTTGGTCATTATCCAGGTGAGAAAATTATAATTTATGATCTTTGAATGAGAATGCTTTCTCGATGATTGAAACTTGTTTTTTCAAATTAGGTACAGTCGGGGCAATAGACGGTACACATATATTTGTCAAAGTGGAGAAAACACAGCAAGATAACTATATTGATAGAAGACACTCTGTAAATTTGATGGCAATCTATGACTCTCAGGTAAGAATGCATGTTTATTCATTTTGTTATTTCGAAACTTTCAAATCATATATTCATACGAAATTATGCATAGAACTATTAAATTAATCGTTTTTAAGTCTTCCAAAATTCTTCTCTGTTTCGACTTATTGAGACACATGGTCCTCAAAAGTTTTTTTATGAAAGTTTCCACCTAATAGGAGACAGTGCCTTTGGGCTGAAAGGTTAGCTCATGACTTCCTTCAAAGGAAATAACCTTACCAGGAAAAAAGATATATAATATAATATATATGAGTATATATATATATATATATATCTATATATAAAATATTATATTTATTTCACAATGAAGACTATACATGTAAACTTATTTCCCGTAGTAAAACCTGAAGCATCACATGATATTGTCAAGACGCCTGATGTTAAATTGCCAAAAATTACTTTACCAAATTTCGAAAGTAATTATGAAAATTGGCCAACATTTTATGATTTATTTAAAAGTCTGATTCACGAAAATTCTAGTTTGAGTGAAATAGAAAAATTTCAATATCTTTTAAGTTCACTCTCTGGTCAGGCCCTTAATCTACTAAAGGGGTTTCCGCTGACCTCACAAAATTATCAAACTGCATTTCGAAACTTGAAGGAAAGATACTAAAACGAACGCCTTCAGGCCAACACATGTTGGAAGGAGATTTATAACGTCCCAAAAATTCAAATTGAAACTGCTACAGGTCTTAGAAAAATTTTGGAAATTGCACTATGTAGTAAAGACGATAACGTTACGTACTACTAAACTCACATGGCACTCTGCCTTGGGGTCACTATGATATTACATAGGTTTCAGAGTCTAAGAGGAGAGAAATGATATACAGCTATACATTATCAGCCATCGAGAGAACATTCTCGTATGAGCTGAATTTAAAAAAAAAAAAATATCAACGAATTCCCTCAAGAATATGAGGAATTGGAGCGGTTTCCAACAAAGGATTGGATGCTGGTTGGACACTTTTTGATGTACTTGAAGGACTTGATTCAAACATTCGACTCAATCGAAGTATGGATAATGGGTCCCCATCACAGCCTAATGAAGGAATGGTTCCATAGCCATACAACAAATTGGATGAAAACTTATATATTTGATGGACACGATAAATATGTAAATTATGCCGATTTCAATTCTGAATTTGATTGTTATATAACAACAATCAATGGAGTTCTCATGAAAGTTTTTGTTATTGAATACTCTGATACTACAATTACAAATTTAACACACTGCCTCTACCTGAACATATCCAATAAACTGAATAGTTATTCCCACCAGATTCAAAATTACCAAAATTATTGACTACTCTTTACCCCGAAAACAAATATATCTTGCATTATAGGACATTGAAGCAAGCCTTGAATCATGGACTAGTGTTGTAAAAGTCAATAGAGTGCTTCAATTCCAACAATCAAACTGGCTCAAAATGTATATTGATAAGAATTCACTTGAGAGACAGGCTGCAAGAAACTATTTTGAAAAAAATTATTTAAACTAATGAATAATGCTTTTTTTGGAAAAACTATTAAAAACATCAGGAATAATCGTATAGTCAAATTGATTAACAAATGGCATGGCAGATATGGTTCGCAGAATTTGATTTCTAGTCCTTTCTACAAAGATAGAATCGGTAATAGTGTATCTGCATTCCAAGAACCTATTGCTGAAGATGATGTAATAGCTTTAATTCACGATTGGAGTTACGTCGCAGCAAGACATCCTGAACAAATTCAAGAAGCGCTTGATTTCACAGATTAGTATGGAGTTGTTTGACGACGATTGTAGTGAAATTTCAAGTGTTATTAAAAGTGAGCAGGCAATTAAAAGTTCAGATTTATTTATTGAATTGGGAGAATTTTTTGATTTCTTTAACAATGACGGACATCGAAGACAACGAGATCGAAGAGATCAGGGAGGAAATCAAGGAACCACCAGTGAAGAAAACCAAAGGCAAGAAGAAGGTAATATTTCACGAAACCCAGGACATTTTGGACAATTATTTAGAACCAGTGGACACGGAATTGAACTCAACAATATCAATTAGTATGGGTGGAAACAATGAATATTGGTTTATTACTCCCGAAGCTTCAACATCTGGTACGTCAACAAATCAAGGATCGAAATCTCCAGTTCAAAGTGAAAATTCAAGTAATTATGCAAACTCTGAGCAAAGTCTTGAAGAGTCTGATACTTACAAAAGAAGATACAGAGAGTACGTCATGGGAATGTTTCGAAAAACACCTAAGAGACAAAGGATGGTTTCGGACATTATTGAAACAAACCTTGTTGGAGGAGGAGAAACAAGCCTTGATCGATTGTCTGAGCAGCGATACGGAGGAGCAATCTTCATCGTCGCAAAATATAATGAGTCAAAATATGGCAGCCACTACCACATCGTCCATGATTGCACCTACTATAACTCCTACTGCTCCTTCGCTCGAATGTCCATCTTCCATAAACGAAGAAAATCCGCTCGAAATGTTGTTTGGACAAGTAGCCTTACCGGTTCCTGGCTCTTTCATACAACAGATTATTTCGCTACGGCTCCAAAACAAATTATTTACTGCAAAATCGGAGGGCGAGATTGGACACGAGGTCATAAAATTAGAGGTGTACCCATCCCAATAGGTCTCAATAATCGGCAAGAGCCAATGGTGGAAGCATGCTTCAAAGAGGCTCACTTTTATAACTTCATCGCCTGTGGATCCTATCAAAATTCATGTGGACAAAATACTGAATTTCCAGAAGCTTCCCAACACCACAAAAGAAGTAAAAGGGACCAACTTCTCAAATTTGTCAATCTATCGATTACCGAATCGAGAAATGAATTAATAAAACCAAGAAGTATTACATCGAAAGCTCATGATGTCTTCACAATCGAACAACAGAAAATTGCACTATGTAGTAAGACGATAAACGTTACGTACTACCAATCTCACATAGCACTCTGCCTTGGGGTCACTATTATATTACATGAGTTTCAGAGTGTGAGAGGAGAGAAATAATACACAGCTATACATTATCAGCCATCGAGAGAATATTCTCGTATGAGCTGAATTTAATAAAAAATTCGTCAACGAATTCCCTCAAGAATATGAGGAATTGGGGCGGTTTCTAATAAAGGATTGGATGCTGGTTGGACACTTTTTGATGTATTTGAAGGACCTGATTCAAACATTCGACTCAGTCGAAGTATGGATAATGGGTCTCCATCACAGTCTAATGAAGGAATGGTTCCATAGCCATGCAACAAATTGGATAAAAACTTAAATATTTGATGGAGACGATATATATGCCAATTATGCTGATTTCAATTCTGAATTTGATTGTTATATAACAACAATCAATGGAGTTCTCATGAAAGTTTTTGTTATTGAATACTCTGATACTACAATTACAAATTTTACATACTGCCTCTATCTGAACATATCCAAAAAACTGAATAGTTATTCCCACCAGATTCAAAATTACCAAAATTATTGACTACTCTTTACCCCGAAAACAAATATATCTTGCATTATAGGACATTGAAGCAAACCTTGAATCATGGACTAGTGTTGAATGAAGTCCATAGTGTGCTTCAACTCAACAATCAGACTGGCTTAAAATGTATATTGATGAGAATACACGTTTAAGGCAGGTTGCAAGAAACGATTTTGAAAAAATTTATTTAAACTAATGAATAATGCTGTTTTTGGAAAAAACATCGGAAATCATCGTATAGTTTAGTTTGTTATTGCGATGGTGGTCCACAATATGAACCACCAATTTTTCGACCCAACTGATGCGGTGGTACTGTATTTGAACCGCCATTTCAAATGCATTGTCGAATTGTCTCAGCCGCTCATATTTTGAACCACCGTTTGCAAACCATCTGGCGATGCGAAAACAACGTATTAAAACTTGTCGCAACCCGTATGGAGCGACCTCTGGTAAAATATTCATTTTATTTTCCCAGTGCAATATTGTCCTCATAGTGATAGCGTCGTTTTCCGACGTACTGTATATTTTAATTATTTCTGTGTTGAAACAGTGTTGTATATAACATAATACGTAAGTAATATTTATCAGATATTGATTCAATTTTATTGATCAATAGGAATAAGACTTTGATGTTGGTATCCAGTTATTGGACCACCGCTCCAGTAGAGAGAAAAATTATAAGTCGGAGTCAAATATAATTTTTTTTATTTTTCTACAGGAAATGTGTGATAATGAAGATCTACCTTTCCGGTTAGTGGGAATGACACGTAGAGGCTTGTTGGACATAATAGAATCCTTAGATGACCCTGTCTCAGATTTCGAATCTTTGCCATCCGGTGATGAGTCAGAAGATTCATTTGAAGTTTCAAGTGAACATGAGATGGTGATGGACGTAGATGATGACAGCGATTCAGATCACGAAACTTTAGCTGACATACGCTCTAAAATATTGAAAGAAGCACCTCAGCCCCAGCAGCCACCTGTTTGGGGTAAGTCTGAAAGACTTGGTTCACCTCCACCTTTCACAGAAGTAAGCGGAGTTCCAGAATTTGTTATAAATTCATATCAGGGGCCTTTTTCTCTGTTTCGTTTATTTTTTGATGATGACTTTGTGGATCATCTAGTTTTTCAGACAAATTTATATGCGGAGCAAATACAAATGCGTACAGGAAAAGTATACACAAGAACAACAAAAAGGGAAATCAATGTGTTCTTAGGAATCAATCTGCTTATGGGCATCAAACGTTTGCCAAGTTATAAAGATTATTGGTGTAGTGCACCGGACCTTCATGATAGCTATATAAGTTCACTCATGACGTTGAAAAGATTCGGATGGTTACTAAACCACTTCCACATCAACGATAATTCAGTTATGCCCATTCGCAATACTCCCCAGTTTGATCAGCTTTATAAAGTGCGTCCTTTACTGACACACCTTGCGGAAGCTTTCATGCAGAATATGATGCCCAGTGAAATTCTTGCTCTGGATGAATCGATGATAAAATTTAAGGGTAGAAGCGTTTTGAAGCAATACTTGCCTAAAAAACCCATAAAGAGGGGTTACAAAGTATGGATGCTATGTGACAAGTCAGGTTACTGCTTGAAATTCGAGATATATACAGGGAAAACTGACGAAAATGCCAAGAAAGAGGCAAGTCTTGGTTCTAGAGTGGTGACAAAGCTTATGCAAGGTCTTGAAAAGAAAAATCACAAACTTTATTTTGACAATTTTTTTAATAGTGTTCAGCTGATGCAAGATTTGAAGAAAAAGGATATACATGCTGTTGGAACTGTAAATGTAAATCGGAAATTTTTACCATGTTTCAAATCAGATAAAGAACTGAAGCGAGGTGATTTTGATTGGCATACTAGTGACATCAAGTTGTCAGCTTTCAAATGGAAAGACAAAAGATGTGTACACATTTTGTCCAATTATCAGGATCCAGAATGCTGCACAGAAGTGAATCGAAGGGAAAGAAATGGAACTATCGTAAAAATTCCCTGTCCGAAAGCACTTACTGATTATAATGCCAACATGAATGGAGTTGACAAGTTTTATCAACTCCTAGCCAGTTACAAAATAGATCGCCAAAGTAATAAATGGTGGCACCGTATCTTTTTTTACTTTCTCGACGCATGTGTAATAAATTCTTACTGTATTCATAAAAAAATGGAAACAAACGAACCAAAGATGACCGCCAAAAACTTCAGAAGGGAAATTGTAAATGGCTTGGTTGCCTCAACTTTAGTGTCTTCTAAACGAAAGGCATCCAGTAATCAAGTTCAGATCCAGAGAAAGAAATCGAAGCCCTTCATACCTGAAAGTGTGAGACTGCATGCAGCTGAGCATCAGCCTGAAAGGGGCTCTAGAAGAAGATGTGCGTTGTGCAGTACCAAAGCTAAGCCAGTGCGCACAGATTGGCTTTGTACAACTTGCAAAGTACCCCTTTGCCTGGGCAAGCAAAAAAGTTGTTTTCAGCTTTTTCATCAATCATCTTAGCTTCTTTTTGTTTTTTTTTTGTATTCTAGAAAATAAATATTTTTGATAGATTAATTTCATTTTTCCCCGTACTGTTGCGGCGGTACTCAAAATAGACCACCCTTTTACACGAAAAACACGATTTAGACGACACGAAAAATAAAATTTTTGGCTTCACAGAGTGCCGATATGACAGGAAAGTGATAAAATGACAAAAAATTAGTTAGTTGCCAAACCGGCTCCAGTTGGGTCGGAGTCGTTCGTGAATTTTTGCTCCAGTAAGAGTTAACAAATGCCATGGCAGATATGGTGCGAAGAATTGGATTTCTAGTCCTTTCTACAAAGATAAAATGATATTCGGTGAAGATCTGGTAGCAATTGAAATGAAATGGGTCTATGATTATATCCTACCTACGTTCAAAGATTGTAAATTAAATAATGTCGATACCGATAGCTCGACGAATGAAATATCGAATCAAAATCCATGAGTACATAAAACGTGATTGTCACACTCGCTTCGATACATCCGATAATGTACCCATGAGACAACCCATATGGAATTCCTCAAGTGAACAAAATGTATTGGGTCTATATATAGGTTGATTATGTCAGATTTTGTAGGTTTGAGATAAAAAATGTACCCATTTCGAGTTGACTCAAGGGAAATAAAAAAGTGAAGGGCATTGAGCGGAATGTGGTTAGAAGTCTTTCTTTCAATGATTATATTTAAAATGTTTGATTGAATCGAGCGATAAATTAATAAAACAAAGAAAGCTCATGATGTCTTGTCAATCGAACAACAGAAAATTGCAATTTATATAATAGATCCTCCTATATTCCCATAAGAAACACCTATGTCGTCTCAACATATAATATTACATTAATACTTAGAATTACAGCAATCTGCGGGACCATACTCGTCCTAGAATGCACAGAAGTGAATATAACTAAAATCATCGATAATCCCATTCCAGGTAAGTTTTTACAGTCCGGAATGTCCAAAGTGTCATTATTCAATGATTTCCCCAATCTCGATGTAGAAAAAATACCATCATCACTGTTTTTCCCATAAGAGCCAATATCTACCGCTATGAATTCATAATCGGCATCGACCAATGCTAGTAGTACTACCGTAAAGGTTTTCTTATAATTGAAATAGTTCGATCCGCTGTTAGAAGGAGCTGTTATTTCTATGTTTGCCATCCAGTGCCCCAAGACAATTGGGGAAATTCCATGTAGTCCAAAACTGTTCAGCAATCTTCTCCCAGTCTTTTCTACGCGGTGTTGGTATGCATACAGCCAATAATTTACGGATTACTGCATTGCACACTTCTTGTACAATTGCATGAACAGTGGAATGACCAGGCGGTAACTAAATGAGATGGTCTGGAATGAATCACCGGTTGCAAGAAATCTAAAACAAATATAATTTTACCATATATCAATAATGAATAATTACAAACACTTATGTTTAAGTCAAAAAAAAAAGAGAAAGAGTGAATAGAACAACCTGACATATACTATTAAAAGTTGCAATCGAATATTAGCTGAACAATAAAAATTTTGTACTACTCATTACTATTTCTCCATATTTAGGTTATTATTGTACGATTTTGCATTTGCTATTATCTTATAGGTACGACATGCATAAGATATGTCTCAACAATGTACATTTTTTTTTAGATCCCCGAAAATGCAAACAAAGATGGGAATCGCTTCGTGCGCAATTTCGAAAACACATCAGGGGCCAAAAAACAAAGACCGGACAGGCCGCCTCTTTCCAAAGGAAGTGGAAATACGAAGATCATATGGAGTTTCTCAGAGCTTACATGAAAGACAAAGTGAGAATAACCTCAGTAACGGGCGAAAATGAAGATCCTTCATTTATTGCGGATGAAGAAGATGAAAATGATACGCTTACACAAATCTCAGAGCCACCTACACCACCTACGCCACAAATAGCAAAAGCATCCAGTGCGAGGTGAATGTTGACAAAAACTCTCTTAAAAACTGGAAACATAGCAGCTCCAGAGTAAAAATTGTTCACCTGCCGAACATCAAAATTCAAGAAATAACGAGATCAAAGACTACCGATAAATTTGTTCCTATAGAATTAGACAATATCGAACTGGATGACATAAGGAATATTGGACTCCAAATAGAACATTCACGAAAACAAATCCTTTCAATGAAAAGTCCAACTATTCACTAGGATAACTTAAGCCTTCATACAATAATAGTTCATGTACTAATTTTTCTAATAATTTTAATTGTCGTAGTAAATAAGTTTAACATAAGAAAAACTGAATAATTGATCCTAGTAAAAATAGGAAGAATCCCTTAGAGGAAATTGAACTAAAAAATTTGTGTTCCCAAGAAAACCCCAATTAGTTATATAATAGATCCTCCTATATTCCCATAAGGGATACCTATGTCGTCTCAACATATAATATTACATTAATACTTAGAATTACTTCACAAGTAGGGGAATAGTAGACTACTCGGATAGTTAATAAAAATAAGGAAGGTATTATTGTTTCGAAAGTTGTGACATTAGCATTGTCCACTTCAAAATCAGCCTCCCCTTTTTTGGTGACATCTCCTACCAAATATCTAATGTTCTAAAACAACAAAAGAACCTAAAAATCTCATTCAAAACACAAAACACCCTACAACAATTACTAGTACACAATAAAGACCCTATACCCATTCTAGAGAAATCAGTGGTTTACAAACTCAAATGCGGTGAACCTAGCTGCAAAATTGTCTATATAAGTACGAGCGGAAGAAACATAACGACCAGAATAAAAGAACACCTCATGAGTCAAAGGATCGGACATGATCGAATTCATGGTTGGTGTCTTTGAGGTGTTTACCGAATGTTGACTTATTGTTGGACATAACAAAAAGTCAACATTCGGTAAACACCTCAAAGACACCAACCATGAATTCGACCGCAACACAGATGTAGAACTTCTTCACCCGTAGACTATGGTTTTAAACAAGAAACTTGAGAAGAACTAGAAATATACAAACATTTCCAAAGCAGATATGAAGAACCCGTAAACATCATGTCTATGAACACTGTACCACCTCTTTTCAAAATTCTCAAAGATTGTTAATGTTTCCATTATCCTCTTACATAATTTTAGGTTTTCAAATTATTAATTCACATGCAATTCTATGATTTATAATAATTGTCGCTGCCCCTGTTTTCTAACCTAGAATCATCTCATCATTGTTTCCCATCGTAAATCTGTCTAATGTGATTTTGCTGTTCTGTTTTTAACATAACTATCAATGTGAGAACTTCGTTTAAAACTTAGACTGATTTTCTTGTTATGACTAAGCTTCAACGCTGTAAGTAAATAATAACAACTTTCATTTAACAAATACACACACACACAACCTTACTCACAGCGGATCAATTTTATAACATGTAGTTAGGTATTTGACCGAACAATAAATAAAGCGAATGAATAAGTGAGGATAAGACTAATTTCACCCCTTGATTGTCCACTTCGTCAATAGTCAAATAAAGCTTTTTAAAAAATAAGTTCGTTTATTACAAACATAAGTTGCGCTATGTAGTAAAGTCGTTATACGTTACGTACTACAAAACTCACATAGCACTCTGACTTGGGGTCACTATGTTATTACATAAGTTTCAGAGTGAGAAAGGAGAGAAATAATACAGAGCTATAAATTATCAGCCATCAATAGAACATTCTCGTATGAGCTGAATTTAACAAAAAAAATTCATCAACGAATTCCCTCAAGAATATGAGGAATTGGAGCGGTTTCCAACAAAGAATTGGATGGTGGTTGGACACTTTTTGATGTATTTGAAGGACCTGATTCAAACATTCGACTCAATCAAAGTATGGATCATGGGTCCCCCTCACAGCCTAATGAAGGAATGGTTCCATAATCATGCAACAAATTGGATGAAAACTTATATATTTGATGGACACGATAAATATGTAAATTATGCCGATTTCAATTCTGAATTTGATTGTTATATAAGAACAATCATCGGAGTTCTCATGAAAGTTTTTGTTATTGAATACTCTGATACTACAATTACAAATTTTGCAACTGCCTCTATCCGAACGATATTCAATAAACTCAATAGTTATTCCCACTAGGTTAAAAATTAACAAAATTATTGACTACACTTTACCCCGAAAACAAATATATCTTGCATTATAGGACATTGAAGCAAGCCTTGAATAATGAACTCGTGTTGAAAAAAGTCCATAGAGTGCTTCGATTCCAACAATCAGACTGGCTTAAAATGTATATTGATGAGAATACACGTTTAAGTCAGGCTGCAAGAAACGATATTGAAAAAAATTTATTTAAACTAATGAATAATGCTGTTTTTGGAAAAAACATCGGAAATCATCGTATAGTTAAGTTGGTTAACAAATGGCATGGCAGATATGGTGCGAAGAATTTGATTTCTAGTCCTTTCTACAAAAATGATATTCGGTGAAGATCTGGTTGCAATTGAAATGAAAAAGCGTTTACTAACATTTGATAAACCAATATATGTGGCAATGTCCGTATTAGATATATCAAAGGTTTGCCTATATGAGTTATACTATGATTATTATCCTACCTACGTTCAAAGATTGTGAATTAAATTATGTCAATACCGATAGCTGGACTATGAAATATCGAATCAAAATCTATATGAGTACATAAAATATGATTGTCACACTAGTTTCGATACATCTGCTTATATACCCAAAAGACAACCCATATGGAATTCCTCAAGTGAACAAAAAAGTATTGGGACTAATGAAGGATGAAAATTATGGGTTGATTATGTCAGATTTTGTAGGTTTGAGATGAAACATGTACTCATTTCGAGTTGAATCAAGGGAAATAAAAAAAATGAAGGGCATTAAACGGAATGTGGTTAGAAGTCTTTCTTTCAATGTTTATTTAAAATGTTTGGTCGAATCGAGCAATAAATTAATAAAACAAAGAAATATTATATCAAAAGCTCATGATGTCTTCTCAATCGAACAACAGAAAATTGCACTATGTAGTAAAGCCGATAAACGTTACGTACTACCAAACTCACATTGCACTCTGCCTTGGGGTCACTATGATATTACATAGTTTTCAGAGTGTGAGAGGAGAGAAATAACACAGCTATACATTATCAGCCATCGAGATAACATTTTCGTATGAGCTGAATTCAACAAAAAAATCGTCAACGAATTCCCCATTATTAAATTTAACAAGCTTATGTCTGATGCCAACGATAAAAAATCCATTTAATTTTCAGACATGATCAAATATTGTTATGAAATTTCAAGACCTTCAGGTTGTTGTGGTATCCTTACAACCTTTCACCTCTAGATTTCGGTGAGTTGAGAGATTTTCTTGTTGTTGCGTTCGAATGTTTCGTATGTGTTATATTTTAGAGTCCTGAAGAAGATCCCAAAGTGGATCGAAACATCGACTAATGAAATAAAGAAGAGAGCTACAACAAATAGTATTTTCCTTCACCCCTTAAACAATTTCAAATATAGTCATATCTGGGACTTAAATATATATATATATATATATATATATATATATATATATATATATATATATAATTTTTTTTTATTCGATAAGTGTACTATATACTTTCCCTCTTGGAGATGGAGAGTATGCACCCAAAAATACATGATGACTCCTTTAGAGTACTGTAATACAGTTGCTGAGCAAGCATATAATGAATGCCATATAAGAACGAGAAATAGCATCGAACGAATGTTTGGAGTATGGAAAAGACGTTTTCCAATAATGACAATGGTTTGAGGGTGAAGTTGAAGAATATTTTTCCTATTATAACTGCAACAGCAGTTTTACATAATATTGCAAAAAGACATGGCGGTAGGGAGAATGAATTAATAATGAATATTTGTTTTTGCAGGTAGACTGTTTCTATATGAAGATTTGAATGAAGGAGTGCTTTATATTTATATATATATATATATATATATATATATATATATATATATATATATATAATATATATATATGGATTCGTAGTGCGTTGTGACCTCCGTTAAGTTCAGTGGGCGACCTGACCTCCGAGTGAAGGTGTGGTGTGATTGAAATTTTTTTTGTCAATAGATTTAGAGGGGAAGGCAAAAAATATAGGGACCTTGAGAGGGGAAAAGATTTTGCTCGAAAAAATTTTTTTCATATGAGACAGACCTTGCTACCTCCGCTTATATTTTGTATGGGTCGTGCGCTGTGTCCTCCTGCAACGATGCCAGATTTTCGGAGGACAGAAGGTAAATTAGTTCGGAATAATCATATATGGAATGCAGCTGTTCTTTCAACACATGTTTGGAAAGATAAGTGCTTTACGCTGCTCATTCCGGAGCATCGGAATAAATGAAGAACCATCGTCTTATGCCTGACAAAGGCTTCGTGAACTAATGGTCCCTATACACGGCTATGAAATAGAACGAGAGGTTTCTCAAAGTTTCAAGCATTATAAATCGAGATATTTTTTTACAGTAAAAAACAAATTCTATTGAATTGGGAAACATGCAACTGAATGTTGAAAAGATGATGAAAAGTTAATTACCCACAACATTGATAGGATTAATCATAATTGAACCTTTTTAGCCAAAACAAATATTATACGTTATATTAAATTATAAAAACCATTAGATAACCTTCAGTTTTCTATTCCTTCAATGCACGGTTGGAAAATTTTCGATGTTTCCGCCCTCCCAAAAATTTGGTTTCGTCTCGTTGCTGGACATCTTTAACGATATTCAATGAAGAATATTATACCTCTGAAGAACAATAATGCTTTCGGAGTATAATATGAAAGTCTATGTTTTCGTTAGTTTGTTTATTTGTCTTCACAGAAATCGGGAAGCAAATGTCCGGTTTGATTGTGGAATTGATTCTAATATACTCAACGAGGAAATGGGCAAATATAGAATTTTCATGAACAAGTTGTTATATGAACCATTTGATTCATGGCTTTTACGGACGACGCTGGATGAACTACAAGAGATAGTGGAACTCGAAAGGGACATTTTTGTAGTGTAAGAAAATTTATACATAAAAGTCCGGGACTACATATATGTCTAACTCTCATCGGGGATAACCCTCGATAACCAATTTTAACATATTCAATTCAATCCAAATCAATGTTCAATTTGAAGGGATCTTTTGACTGGTATGGAATGAATTAAAATTTAAATAAATATGACTGTTATCATTCCTTATAAAAAATGCTTTTCAAAGCATAGTTTCCTGAAGAATATTTCCCGAGATATGACGAGAGGCTGAAATAAAAATTTAGACAAGAAATAAAATTTACGATCTATCGTAACGAAGCGTTCTAACGCTTCATTTGATTGATTCTAACGAATCATTTGATAACTTGATATTGTTTCAAGTTTTATCCATCATTGAGGTTTAAGATTTTTTGATATTGATAATAATTGTAATTATTTTTTGATTTAATTTTTCATATTGAGATTTTTTGATTTTCTGTTCTCACGTTCATCTGATGCACAATATCTGCAAGCTGAAGCATCTAATGAAAAGTAGCATAATATAGTGTACGTGTACAGGGTTAATATTGGTCGTAAATAAAAAGTTTAAATGAGCAGAATTGACGTACCTATTTTTCGTGGGCATTCCGAATTCAGTACTTGGAAATGCAGTTTTCATAAACCTAAAAATTTGTTCTAAACTATTGTTTTCTAAATGGTACAGTACGTGATCAGGCATTCAAAGTTTTGTGAATCCCACCTTGAAAGTGGTTTTCCGTCTATGATAACTTCAAATGAAAAAGGTACCTTTTATTTTTTAAATTCGCAATATGATTAAATTAAAATTGATATGATGAATAGTGAGTAGTAAGGACGTATTGAAATATTGACCTTTGAAATTAGCATTTTTAGTGTACCAGAAGCGGACTAGGTTGTACATTTGAAGGTCACCTTATCCCTGTATGATAAGGGATACCTTATCATACGAATGATTTGAATACCTTGAATATTAAGCTCAGGAAAAGGTACTCTTGTTCATTGTAGATAAAATGAACCGTTCTCGAAAAACAAAATATCAAGAGAACCTAGTCTGCCTCTGGTAAACTAAAGAAGCTCGTTTAAATTGAGTGATTTAAGATGTCCTAACTACTGTTCATTATAACAAAGTAGCTCCAACCCGCGGCTCCGCTCGCGTATTATTTCAATTCAAAACAGTACTAATTGGTCCACAACCACACATTCATAACTCGTATCGAAGCAGAGATATGCACTTGACTACGTGACAAAGCGATCTCGATTAGATTCAACAATTTCTTGCATAAATTCGCATTCGTTCAACCTGCTGTAACTTTTAAGGTATCCATTAGAAAACTACACGGTAAGGGGCATTTTTCAATTGAAAAAATAAAAACACAAGACTACGTTCACAATATTTTAATAAATTAAACATCTAATAAGTCGACATGTTTAGGGTTTTATCCCATTCTCAAGACTGAAAAGTAAACGCATAAGTCAAAGAAATAAACATCGAACAACAGATGTTAAAACCGGAGATAAGCGGAAATCTAATTGATCGTTCACAATTGGTTGTTTATATTTTGAAGCAGAAAATATTTCCAAAATTTCTAGAAGATCTAGACGTCTGCTTTTTTCCCCTTCATGCAATATTCTTGCTTTATTAACATCTATGAAATGGTTACAAGTGATATAATGATCAGAAAAACCAGTTGTTAATTTGTTTTGAAGAATTGACTATGTTCATCAACCCTTATCTTAAGAGAACGATCAGTCTGACCTATGTAAAAAGCTGGGCATTCGTCACAAAAAATTTTATAGACACCACTTTTTTCAAAAGTTGTTTAACTATCCTTTAAATTACAAAACATTGATTTTAAGTTTTTCTTGCTGGTACATACAATGTCAATTTTATTTCGTCTTAATCTACTACAAATATTGTCGCTTATTTGTGGGATATAGTTTATATAAGCAAATTTATCAATACAGTTATTAATTTGGGTGGGGTATATACTTGATAATAGTTTTTGATATTGTTTTCTGTCAATTAATTTGACTGGACCGACAAAAACAAAGAGTTAATCAGTTGGAAAAACAATTCGAGCTCAAAATCTGAGCCAGTCCAAATACAAAACACGTCATCTACATATCGTCTCCAGTATAGTACAAATTCAGTCACATTGTTATTAATTGACGAGAATATTTTCTTTTCCAAATGTGTCATGAATATTTCGCTTAAAATTCAGATATCTACAGAGTTTTGAAGCTGCTGCATGAGTATAGGAAACAATGGGTCTCATAGGACAATTCTCGTTATGGATTTTAGGTAGAGCATATAATTGCGGTATTCTTGGATTCATTATCGTCAAAGGAAAAGTTATTTCAGATAATACGTTTGGGCAATTTTTGATATACTTTTTGAGTGAATTTTGGAATTTCGATGTTGGGTCAACTTACAGTTCTCGGAAGTTATCAGAGTTCTACAATAATTCTGTTTTTTGTAAATAATCAGTCTTGTTCAAAATTGTAACTATATTGCCTTTGCTAGCTTTTGTAATTATCAGATCATTCTCAGAGGCTTTCTTTTTGATTTGTTTCAAAACGGCAACTTCGATTTTATTCTGTCTAATGTCAAATACGTTTTTTGTATTTGGACTTGCTCAGATTTTCAGCTTGAATTGTTTTTCCAACTGATTAACTCTTTGTATGTGTCGATCCAGTGCACATTGGAAATGTTAAATGAAAATAAGTCGTTAAACTTTTTGGATATTCAGATAAAAATAGTAGAAGATCATATGGAATTTGATGTGTATAGAAAACCTACTTTTTAAGACATCCTCATCCATAATAGTAGTTCACATCCATATAAAATAAAGATATCAGCTTTTCATTCCCTGGTACACCGTCTAATATCAATACCACTTTCAACAGCTGATTTCGAAAAAGAAGTGTTAAGGACATTGGCATTGAACAATGGTTTCTCTCAATATTATAGATAAATTAATTGACAGAAAACAATATCAAAAACTATTATCAAGTATATACCCCACCCAAATTGATAACTGTTTTGATAAATTTGCTAAATAAACTATATCCCACAAATAAGCGACAATATTTGTAGTAGATTAAGACGAAATAAAATTGACATTGTATGTACCAACTAGAAAAACTTAAAATCAATGTTTTGTAATGGAAAGGATAGTTAGACAACTTTTGAAAAAAGTGGTGTCTATAAAATATTTTGTGACGAATGCCCAGCTTTTTACATAGGTCAGACTGGTCGTTCTCTTAAGATAAGGGTTGATGAACATAAAAAGTCAATTCTTCAAAACAAATTAACATCTGGTTTTTCTGATCATTGTATCACTTGTAACCATTTCATAGATTTTACTGAAACAAGAATATTGCATGAAGGGGAAAAAAGCAGACGCCTAGATCTTCTAGAAATTTTGGAAATATTTGCTGCTTCCAAATATAAACAACCAATTGTGAACGATCAATTAGATTTCCGCTTATCTCCGGTTTTAACATCAGTTGTTTGATGTTTATTTCTTTGACTTATGCGTTTACTTTTCAGTCTTGAGAATGGGATAAAACCCGAAACATGTCGACTTATTAGATGTTTAATTTATTAAAATATTGTGAACGTAGTCTTGTGTTTTTATTTTTTCAATTGACCAAAGATGTTTCACCAAGTGTTGAGCAAGGAAACAATTTCGTGAATCAAGGGGCATTTTTCATCAAGAATAAGTGCCGCAGATAACAATCACATTCATTTTTATAAGAATTTATTCCATGCCAGTCGGGAGTCCTCTTCAAATTGAACATTATTCTGAATTGAATTGAAAATGTAAAAAATGATTATCGTTGGTTGTCCCCAGCATTTGGACATATGCTGTCGTGGTCTTTCATATAGAATTTTTCGAACACTACAAAATTGTCTCTGACTATGTTCTCTATCCCTTATAGTTTACAAAGCGTCGGCCGTGAAAGCCTGATAAAAACGACTTTTTCATGAAAGCTCAATATTTTTTTCTCATTTCTTCGTGACATAGGAATGTGAACCCTACATGAAAACCCCCCAAAATATATTTTCTACATTATAGTGAAAGTTTCATCAACGGACATTCACATTTATATTTATACAATGGATAGATTTTCTTCAAATCATACTGAGTAGTTTAAAATTTATTCCAGTAAACTAGTTTTTCAGTGGCGTCATTTGGGAGGCCGTATATGCGTAGGGGATCCCCGTAGGAGAAAAAAATTATGGGAATATGTCATATTATTTTTTCAAACTATACATGATACTAATGATGTAAAAAAAAGAATAACGTTAGCAAACAAAAATTTTTCCCGCGAAGTGTTGAATTTCAATATTCACAAAAATGAGCTGCGACATTCAAACAATGGGAAATCCGAGGGGAAATCACTCCTTCCCATACAACCGTTCACAAAATACATTGGGACTTCTTCTATATTCCCGAAATTCAAATGTCACCGCAATGACATCTCGATGACCTTGGCTGTTCCAACGGGCCAAAATTCAAAGTCTGTTATAACGTGCATTCAGAAAAATTCGGTGTCAAGTAGGCTACTTGGAAAAAATGGCACGTTGGGATATTTTACTTGACAGTTATTGTTCAGAATGTAGGTGCCACCGATAATATTGCATAAAGATACTCCAGTATTTTCTGACAAAATGCACAGGGTATTTTTTAAGGGAGAAGTTTTTTTTTGACAGGTAGTAGAACTCATCAAAATCAATCATTCAAACTTCCATATTGCTCACCTGTTATGAATCAATGCCGCGTTTTTAGGAAGTTGAACATCAAATAAAATACTCACTCGACTTTTTTGCGATCTGTTCGACGCACTTAAATTTTTAGTAAACATGTAGAATTATTTTTCAACTTCTATCTGGCGATTTCTTCTGAGAGAAAAAGTTAATTCCAAAGTGGAGACAAAAAAATTTCTTTGTTAAAAAAAAATTCACAAATCCAGCTATAAAACTCGTCTAAATTGTTTTCATGAATTGGTCGTAATGGTCATTGTTCGATCAAATTGAATTCATCATCGAATTCGATCAATTTGAATCATATCAACAGGTCACTATTGGAATAAATCTGCAGCATATTTCAAAACTGATGTTCGAACATAATCAATATAGAAGAAGTTTCAATACGTTCAAGTCAGATTTGGACTTGGCATTTCTCACATTTGCGGTAACTCTGGTTCAAATAAATTGGGAAGAGTGAATATTCAAAATGTTTTCATGTTGATGAGGTCTATTACCTGTCAATACAAAGCGTAACATTTGAAGACACCGTATGTATTCAGATTGATTTGAGAAAAGGATTGTATCTAATTTAATAATTTAGATTTCATCAAACAAATGTTCATATTTTACATATATATTGGGGACAGGTTATATTCCACGTATAGCTAGTAAAAAGCTTTCATTTTCTTTCAGTTATGCGTGGATGTTACAAAATGAATACGTTGGACGATGGAAAACAAGCATATATGAATTCCCTCATAGGACGAAGTTAAAGCTTGTCTTCCTAATGCATCACACCATTCCACTTGAAAAAGCGATAAAATAACCTTTGAGATATGCCACCTGTTGACATCTGCTCTGAGGGTGTACCAATACACATTGTTGCCATTTACGGAGGAGGATACGTCTTTCGAGTCTCTCAGAGTTATTCATCCATATATGGCGCAGCACACTAGCGCCCGTGATATATACCCGAACTAAAAGATTGTTCAGTACATAAACAGGATGCCTTGTGACCTCAAAACGATTTTTTGATATGTTGATCCTTGAGTCATCCTGATTCCAACAAGCTAAAAAACAAGGCGATACGTTGTCACCTCCGAAATCGGAGGTGACAGCGTTATATATGAGGTCAGAGCGTAAAACGAGTTTCTGTTTTGGAGGTGGAAATGACCCTTTATAACTATATATATATTTATATATATTTATATTTATATAAATTCAATATCCGAATTGAAACTAGAAGACACAATTATGGCAGATTCAACCTTTCCTAAAGAATTTGGAAACCTTTTACCGAAATTCGACGGAGATAGAACGAAATTAAACTCCTTTTTAGCTGCATGTGACGACTATATCTCACAATTTCAGAATGCTGAAGCAATAGTAAAAACGTATTGTCTTAATCTAATAAAAAGTAAATTTATTGGGAATGCAGAAGCAGAATTTTATACTTCCAATGGTCCAAATACATGGATCAATATAAGAAATTTCCTCATAAATAAATTTGGTGACCATGCAAACCTCGATGTACTTAAAAATCAATTGCAATTTCTAAGAAAGAATTATAAAGAAGATATTTTACACTTTATCGAAGAAATAAAGCTCTGATAATCAGAATAAATTATAGAATAGACGCAGATGTTATGAATGCACAAATGAAAATTTTACAAAAAGATCTAACTAACGATTCAGCGAAAAACGTATTAATAAGTAACAGTCCATTCGAATTACAGACAACCCTGATTACTACACCTGATTTAACTTTCGATCAAGCTATACAAATTGTTGAAAATTATGTCTCACAAAAATCGCAAATAGAAATGATGCGGTCGTAGAGAAATCCGCCCACGAATAATTATAATTTTAATAGATCGAAAACTAATCCCCCATTTAGAAATTCAAATAATGTTTCCCAGTACCAAAACAATTTCAGAACACTTAACTATTCCTATAATCCGAGACCAAATTTCAATCAACAATTCCCCTCGCAACCAATCCAATTTAAACAAAGAAAAGTAAATACTCATTTTCCTACTGCAAGACAAGTTTTTAGTCCCACAAATAAATCAAATATAACCAATGTTTTCAAACCAAATCCAAATCAAAGGATTAATACCCCTCCAGAAAAAATGTCTATCCAAACTAGAAATTATCCTAAAAAAAGAAACGAGTATTCAACTCAATTTAATCCAAATCCCCAGAGAAATTTTTATAATTATCGAAATACGAATTATCAAAATAATCCGAACAATGACTTCATCGTTGAAGAACTAACTAATGTAGATTCTGAAAATATAAGTAGAAATTTTCCAAAAGCAGGCCCAAGCAACGAATTGACCTAAATCAAACCTTTGATAATAAAAATCAATTACCCTTTATTGAATTTAAATATCCAAGATGTAAACTTTTAATAGATAGTGGTTGTTCAGTATGTTTGATAGATCCAAAATTTGCTTATAATAATTTTCCACATAATATATTCGAGGATAAAACCTCTCTAACAGCTTGTATGAGAACGGAAAACTCAAATGAAAAAGTATTATTGCCAGTTTTTGATGAATTTTGCATTAATGATATGCATCCTTTTATTCTTTATAAATTCCATAAAAATTATGATGGCCTTATAGGAGCCGATTTCTTAAATAAATATGGACTTAGCTTAGATTTCGAAAATCAATTGTTATATTATGAATATTGTAGAATTCCATTCAAATATGAAAAATTCTCTTTTGAAAAAAATGATTCAATCCAGAAAATATCAGTACTTGAACAGGAAAAACATGAGCTCTTCTTGAAATTAAAAAATAGTTTGCAAGAAATCGATAAATCTAACAAGATGAATCAAGATATGAAATCTGAAATCGAAGAATTAAAATCCAAAATTTTCAAAATTGAAATATCCAATAAGAAACTTGAAAATTTCATTGAATTGAACACTAAAGAAAGTACCGAAATGAGAAAAGAAATTTTAAATTTGAAGAAATCAATAAATATAATAAATAGGGAAAAACAGAGTTTACAAAAATCTAACGCTAGAATAAATAAAGTAGATAGGAAATATAAGCAGCTCAAATCAGAATTTGAATAATAAAATAAATGAAATCAAGCTTGAAAATGATGCTTTATTGCGAAATAATAAACAAATGTTACAACAAGTTTGGAATATAACATAGGAAATAGTGCTCTTTTTTTTTTTGTTACTATGTACTGTTATACTCAAAATGTAAAAGATGAACTAGGCTGAAGGACCCCTGGTCAATGGCCTTTTGCTTGTCAATAAATGACAGTTATTATTATTATTATTATTAAACAAATGAGTTCAAACTATGAACATGTTCTTAAAGAAAATAATAATCTTATATTGAAACTAGAAGAATTTAAGAATGAAATTAAATATAATAAAGGTTCAATGAATAATGCCAATACTTTGCGTAGAATTAGATTAGAATCAACGAATGATTTTTTACGTAATGAAACCAATAATATTGAGTTTAATGACTGAAAAAGTTTCATCAGTCAATGAAGAAAATAATTTTAATAATAATTTTTATGGTTTCAATTAATATTCAATGAATAATCGTGATGAAGACGAATCTGAAGAATTTAATCAAAGTACTAATTTTCTAGTTGATCCAAGTGACGAAATGAATTATAGATATTTTACTAAGGACGAACCTGGATTCATAATAATTCATATAATATCCCAAGGTAACGCTCATTCTGATAAGCCAGATGCACCTAGAAGTTTGATCGCAGAAAAAGTGCGATTCATCAAATGCCTTTCACTTTATTCTTTTATCTTTTGTTCCTAAAATATGTACTCAATTTTCTCAATTCTTTTAATGCGCTCTTTCAGTCCAAAACAGTTCTAATTCATCAGTTGGCAGCAGAAAGCAGACGCATCTTTTTCAAATTTTGTAATAATTTTAGTTTTTATTAAAACAAATTAAATAGGAATTGATGTGAATTGTAATCTACCTAGTAATTTGGTGGAAATATGGAAAGTTTATTTAGGACCTGACGGTGAAAGTTTCATTCCGAGTTCAGAACAAAATTTTCAAGAAAAATAAGATTAAAATGTTTAGAATTTTATACAGTTAGTTGTAGAGAAATGTAGAACCGTTTACCAATGCAAGAAAAATTTTTCAATCAGTTAGTGTTTATATGAGGAATGCCAACAACTTTGTGAAGTCATCACAAAACTCAAGCCAATTCTAGATAAAAAAACAGAAATTGAAATGGAGTGGCGGAATATTAAATTTCACTTCACTGATGAAGAGAAAGCGGAGCTGTTGGAGTTGCCCATTTATAAATTTTGGCACAAAATAAGAGAAACAAAAGGCGAAATCTTTTTTCTTAATATTGCTACTTTAGCAATACCTAACAACACTCGAATGCAGCAGCTAAAAGAGTGTTTTCAATTATGAGTACCGTTAAAAGAAAACAATTTGAATTCTCTCAGCGTTTTACGCAGCAATTTTAAAGAGACTGGTACAAAGTCAGCAAAAATGTCTGTCAAAAAAAACATTTAAATTTAATTAAATCAAAAAATTCATACTCCTAATTAGGTGTTACACATACTGTAATTTTTTTTTTGTTCTGTCTATCAAACCAATATTTAATTTTGTTTTCGTTTTTCTGCTTATAATTTTTTTTTCATTGAGTACGTCACCTCTACCTTTTTAAAAAATCAGAAGTTTTTGGTTTTGCCAAAGTTAACGGAATATAAAATATTATTCATTGATAAAAAAAATTTTGAAACTAAATATTGAATTATATATACAAGTGTACCAAGTTCGACGGCCTATTAGGCGTTTCTGGAGAACTCGAGGGGGTAACCACTTCCGAAATCGATGTACCTTTGAAGCCCGAAATCCCGAAATCATCACCGAAATCCCGAAATCATCACCGAAATCACGAAATCATCACCGAAATCCCGAAATCATCACCGAAATCCCGAAATCATCACCGAAATCCCGCAATCATAGCCGAAATCACATTTCTCGCAATCATATGAGCGTGCGCACTCGACTCGGCATCCGAACTGACCTATTCAGTCTTGCTATCGATGCTTTGTTTACATTAATTAGACATGAGTGTGCATATTTACAGATACGAATAATCGAAATTTTTACGAAAATTTTTTGTTCTTAATATATAGGTATTTAGTGTTATGTAGATATTTCCACAGGTTATATACAGGATGTTCAAAAATCACTCGGATTTAAATAATTTCGTTTGCGAAGTGATTTCGGTATCCCGAAAAACAAAATAAACCAAAGTTTTTGAGAAAGTTTATTCTGAATCATATATCGGAACGACGTCTTCGTGGACATGGACATCATGTCCATGGATAAAAACTTATCATTTTGTTCGTTATTTTGTCTTTGAAATCTTGATGTTCAGTTTCGAAACGGGACACTTTGTACCTATATTTATTTTCGAAATTTATTAATATTTCATAAATTTTTGATGTACGATAAATATCGAATAGTTCAATTCAAGTCTAAAAAAACAACAAAACTTTTGACTTTCTATTTTTTTTATATACAAATTAAAAGATAGACTTGGAAGATACGATATTGAACGAAATTTTGGAAAAAATTGGGCTATCAGATTTTCTTTTTGTCATAATGCGTCTAGAATTTATTGAATTATCGAATTGAATATTGAACAATATTCCTGTGTTAGCATCATAAAGCGAAGACGATTTCTAAGAAATGGAACTATTTTCGAAAGACGCACTATCAAAAATATTATTAAAGGATAAAAAAAAAGAAATGTTTGGAATATTTGCTGAAAATATTGAATTATCCAAAATTTAGCTGGTACAACTTTCTAATATTTCTTCATCAGAGCATTGCAAAAAATATTTAAAAAAAGAGACAGCCTCAGAAAGAGCCATGTTTGGAGCAACATCAGAAGGTTAACCATAATAAAATAAAATCATATTCGGAAAATAATGGCTCACCTTTGAGCTCACCTAAAGCCGCAAAGGTTGAAAACCGAGTAGAAAACATTCTTACCACCTATTTTGAAAAAATACATATAACATATTACAAAAATAGTAGAATCATACTAAATGAAATATTTTAATATATGTATATAACAAACAAAAAAAAACGGAAAGAAAAAATCAAAGGATATCCTTTTCTTAGGAATAAAAGTTTCAAATAAATAGAGCTGTCAGCGAATGTCAGTCTATGTGTTCTCTTTCAATAATGATTTGTGATGATATCTTTTGTCACGCCTAAAATAATTTAAAGTAACAAGAAATCGTATGGATTCATTCGAAACCTCTCGTAGTAATACAAAATCATCCGAAATCTCCCGAAATCCTGAGAAAAATACTCACGAAATAAAAGACTGCATAAGGGAGTTTCAAATGAATAAAGCCCTCAGCGAGTGAAAATCGATGTTTTCGCTTTCAATTGTGATATGTGATTATATCTTTTCTTCCTAAAATAATTTTAAGTAACAAGATATCGTCTGCAATCATCCGAAATCTCCGAAATTATCCGAAATCACTCGCAATCATCCGAAATCTCCGAAATCATCCGAAATCACTCGAAATCATCCGAAATCATCCGAAATCACCCGAAATCACTTGATTTCCGAAATCAATGTACATTTTGCCCCGAGTGGTTACCCCCTCGGGAGAACTGGACCTATTTAAAATCTGCAAATTGGGATTATGTTATTGTTTGACATTATCTACCGAGCTGAAATATTCTTATAGCCTGACCACTTTCAGTTATACAGGGAGAGATAAAAAATTCTCAAAATTTTTTTTTTCTGTTTTTTTGTTTTCGAATTTGATAGAGTATGCAATTCTGAATACAATCTGAAAAAAATGTGAAAACGGTTTGCTCTTACAATATCTAGGTTAGGAATAACAAACATTATACCGAATACTCTTATCTCCATTTCCTCTTCAGTTTTTTCTCGATATTTTGGAAAGTACTTTGACGAATGCGAAGATTTGAGTACGGATGTATTCAGAATTGCATACTCTATCAAAATTCGAGAACAAAAAACAGAAAATTCTTTCCCTGTATAACTGAAAGGGGTCAGGCTCCAAGAATATTTCAGATCGGTAGATAATGTCAAACAATAACATAATCCCAAATTTCAGATTTCAAATAGGTCCAGTTCTCCAGAAACGCATAATAGGCCGTCGAACTTGGTACACCCTGTATAATATATTGACTCCAAAATGGTGTTTCATACCACTGCAGAAATATGAAGAATTTTTGAGGATAAATTGAAGAAAACTTGAATAAATAATCTGGCAACACTGTACAGATGCCTTGAAGTAAGTATATCGTATATTAGTGTTCTGTGAATAAAAAAGTGGATAGAGAAAATAGTTATCTTTCATTAATTCATAAGAAATTTGTACAATTTCAATATATGTATTTAAAAATAAGTTGAAAGTTTGGCTGAAAAATGTAGGATCGAAAGATTTGGCTGAAATGATGTATGTGATTGTCTGATCTCGGGAATATTGATTCGCTTATGCGTTTTTCTGTTATTAATGAAGGAATGATTTATGGTTTATTATTCGTAGTTTAGTATGATCGAATATTATATTATTTAACTTGAAAAAAAATTATTATTATTTACTTGCGAAATCGGTGATATATTTCACAGTGTTCGATGATATTTTTAAATAGATTTTTCCCGATTTGTTCTCATTGAGTATATTTGCCATGTTTAGGAATGTACAATCTCCGCTACCCAAGACTTTTGAGAATATCTGATTTCTCTGCCTAGAATAGGTACAATGTTTCATTTATACACATATCATACTTAAAAAATTGTGCAATGTCCTTTTGATTTTTCCTTCAAGAATGTATTGAACATGGGTAGTATTAGAACGTACAATCTCTATTGAGAAATATGTTTCAAACAAAACATACCACCTCCACATAATCATGGAATTCTAGAACTTTGATCGCTTTAGTATAATCAATATTTTTTTGGGTTTGAAGTCATTCTTTCATTTTCTTGTGAAAACGGTAATCATTTCAATATTTCAACAAAATACTCAAGACGAATTTCGTTTTGCCCCCAGTTATTACCAGGAAACGGCGTACAAAAGAAAATAAAACCCAAGGGAATGACCATGATAAGAAAACTTAAAGTTATTCAGAACCAAGGTCCAAAGGAATTATATTACCTGCTAAGGTACCTTTTTTTTTACATCGCGTCACAGCTCTTTGTAATGTTATGTCTCGTGAAGTGAACTTATTTGGGGACCTCGCTTGAATTTTCAAATGGGATGTACCGTTAAATGTACTGGGCAATGCTCATGTTCATTAAATAAATAAATAAAGGGTTGCCTGCTAATATATGAAAAAAAAATTTTCAACCACTTCCTTATTGCTTGAAAACCACTGAACTTGTCTGCTTAATGTCATACCAATAAATGAATGTCACAACAGATTTAATTCTGTTAAGATGCAACTAATTATTTGTCCTGTGATTTACATATTTATAGACATTTTACTGGGTAAAAATATTCTATATTTATTGATTCAAAACTATTCATTTAACAATACTCTATTTTCGTGGATTTGCTCGGAAATGGTCCAGAGGGAGATTGTATATTTCTCAATCAATAAATTCAATGCATTCCATGCTATCTACATACGACTCTTCGTTAGTTTGTGTGTGAGGTTTATTGAAAAAAAGGCGTCCATGCTCTCACCATATTCTGCTTCTTCCTCTGTAATGTTGAAAACTTTCCTTCTGGTGTGTAGACATCGTGAAATATCTCAAAAATAACGTTCACCAATTCTCGAAAAGGGCAAAAATGTTTCCATCACTTTTTCTAATCAAAACAACACCGGAAAACACTTCTATTGCAACAGAGAACAAATTCAACGGATTTGTTTTTAGCATTCTAAATTTCGCTTCGTTTTACAGACGTTTCATTCAAGTTCAACAAAAGACAAAACACATGAACATGAGATATGTCACATAAATTTTTAGGTTATGCACTGAAGCCATAGAGAATTAGTTATTTCATCTTTTTTTGTCAGTAATCTGACTGGTTAGCAAAACAAAACGTGAAAGAGATAACATACAATTAATTCATGAACAATTCAGTAGGTATATGGATACTCCGCTCAGATCTTTTGTGACTTTATTATTTGAAAATAAAATCAGTAGAAGAAGGAAAAAACGATTGACCAAAAAGGTCTATGACGCTGACATTTTCCGTATGTGTCAGCAGAACTGTCAAATTAATGTCAAATAGGTTCTAGAATTTTTTTTAGAACGAAAATACTGATTTGAAAGTAGGACTTGATAGGTTTTTCAATCAATTTAGTTTGAAAATAATAGCAGTATTATGGATATTGTTGGAAAACCCGTCGAGAAAGTTGCACCATCTTCTTTGAATGATCGGTAGGCGAATTATTTCGAAAGAGATGCAATTTATTGGTCTGATATGGGTATTCCTCAAGCAAATAACTGGTAGAGTTACTCTGCAAATTTTTCAGTTTGTTTCAGTTTTCAACTTTCGAATTGCCGAGAAAGCAGTGAAACCTCCACGGTCAATGACGAAGTTCTGGATGTCGTCCCACAATTCATATCGAAAGTGGACGATAAGAATCTTCAAGCAGACGACAAAAAAAACAAAGCAATATATGTCTGAATTCTGCGATTACGCCTCAATTTAGAAGGGAAATTTAAAAGTGCACATAAACAGCGTCCATTTGAATTTAAAACAGCACAAGTGTAATTTCTGTGATTTAAATTTGAAGAAATACAAATGCGATTTATGCAACTCTGCGTACGGCTCCAAAAATAACCTCTCGGCTCACAAAAAGGCTGTTCATTTGAATTCCGTTCAGTATAAATGTGACCTATGCGAATATACTACGCTTTGGAAGGGAAATCTTACACTTCACAGGAATAACGTTCATTTAAACTTGAAGGAATATAAGTGCCATTTATGTGATCACGCTGCGTTTCGAAGGAGCAGCCTTAGGAGCATATCGAGTCCTTTCATTTCAATCTGAAACAACACCAGTGTCAGTTATGCGATTTTAAAACGAACTCGAAAGGTTCTCTGAAGGTACACGTAGATTCCACCCGTTTAAAGTTGAAGGAACACAAGTGTCACTTGTGTAATTTTGCCGGTAGTTTGAAGAGTAAGCTCACAAGGCACATAAACCGTATTCACTTGAATTTAAAAAGATTCAAGTGCGACGAATGTGATTTTTCCTCTCACCTCAAAGCTGTTACGAAAGCACATAAAGAATCCATCCATTTAAATTTGAGTAAATTCAAGTGCAATCTATGTGATATCGGTTATGCCTCGAAAAGGAGTCTCGAAGCTCACAAAAATTCAATTCATTTGAAGGAACACAAGTGTGACTCCTTCGATTTCGCAACAAACAACAAATACAACCTTAAGTACCACATCGATTCTGTTCATTTAAATTTGAAACAACATAAATGTCATTTATGTGATTATGCCTCGTACCATAAGTACGTGCTCAGAACGCATGTGGACGCTGTTCACTTCAATATGAAACCCTACAATTGTCACCTGTGCGAATATAGAGCGATTCATAAGCATTCCCTCAGGAAGCATATAGATACCGTGCATTTAAATTCGACAAAGCATAAGTGCCATTCGTGCGAATTTGCCTCGAAGAAAAAATGCGATCTGAAAGTACACGTTGATTCTGTTCATTCGAAGGTGAAGCAGCGTAAGAGTGTATTGAAGAATTTTGTTTTGGTTCAGAAGTTTAAGCTTTAGTCTCATAAAAACCCGGTTAGTTTGAATTCGAGGCAACACAATTGTCGCAGATGTAAATTTTCTTCGAACCATAAATATTATCTCAGAGCGCATTTGCAGTCTGTCCATTCAGATTTGAAGAAACATAAATGAAATTTGTGCAAGTTTATAGAAAACTGTGAATCACCACTTTCGTCATTTTATCTCAAATCATTATTAATCTACGTATGTTTCATATGTTGGAATTGCAAATAAAAACAAAAATTTTGAAGATGTGTGTAATGGTTTTTCCCCTCAGGGACGGGCCCAGGGGGGGGAGGGGGGATGATCCCCCCCAATGTTGAACAAAGTTGGCAAAATTTCAAAGCAGTTGGAAATAATTCCAAAGCAGTTGGAAAAAGTTCAAAGCAGTTGGTAAAACTTCAAAGCAGTTAAAATACATAATTCCGAGAGTGTAATGAAATACTGAGAAACCTGAATTAGAAAAAACAAGTTTGCAATCAGTACTTGGCAATATATGTATAGCCGGCAATAAATGGTATTCAATCCAATGTTTTTACCATCAAGTGTTGGGAGAGATGTGGCCTCAAGAAGTAGATAAGTTGTAAATTTTTCAGTTACGTCGCATGGACTGTGTGATAAAAAAAACCATCTGGTATCATAAATTTGAGCTGTTACTTTCAGATATACCAAATGCGACGGCCTATTAGGCGGTTCTGGAGATCTTGACCTATTTTAATCTGAAAATGGGAATTATGATATTGTTCGACATTATATACCGAGCTAGAATACAGTTATACAGGGAATGAAAAAAAGATTTCAAAAGTTTGTTTTCTATTTTTTTGTTTTCCATTTCGATAGAGTATTTAATTGTAAATACATTCGTATTCAAATCGTTGCATTTGTCATAGTGATTTCCAAAATATCGAGAAAAAACTGTAGAAAAAAGATAGGTAAGAGTATTCGGTATTATGTTTGTTTTTCCTTATCTTGATATCTTAAGCACAAACCGTTTTCACATTTTTGCAGTCGAAGACTGTTGAAATATTGTACATTTTTAAAATTTTGAAAAACTACTCACAGGGTGATCCAAATGTTGGGTCAAAAATTGGGATCAAAATTGGCCCATAACTTTCGTTTTGCAGATTAGAACCCTATTTTTTATTATTGCGTTGGATTGTGCTAAGAAAATTTAAGATAATGTTCCAACATGTTAATGCTCCTAAAATTAATAATTCTTGAGATATTCATAGAATCTGTTTCATATCAACAATGATCTTGGTCATAGAAACTAAATTATTAAAATTACTCACTAGTGACACACTTCTTTTCTGAATTTATTTATCATTGTTGATATAGAACAGATTTAATGAATTTGACGTACCTACGACATAAAATCAGAATTCCTAAATAACTCCAGAATTATTAAATTCAGGAGCATCAACATGATAGAATTAACATTATCATAATTTTTCTTCGCACACTCCAACGCAATCATGAAAAAATAGGGTTCCAATTTGAAAAAAGAAAGTTATGGGTCAATCTTGATCCCAATTTTTGACGCAACATTTGGAACACCCTGTGAGGAATTTTTCAAAATTCAGCAAATGTACAATATTTCTACAATCTTCGACTTCAAAAATGTGAAAACGATTCGTGCTCAAGATATTTAGAATAGAAATAACAAATATGATACCGAATACTCTTATCTCTTTTTTTTCTTCAGTTTTTTCTCGATATTTTGGCAACTATTTTGACGAATGAAACTGTAAGAGTACGAATGTATTCAGGATTGCATATTCTATCCAATTCGAAAACAAAAATTTTGAATTTTTTTTTTCAATTACTCCTCACTCTGTTCTGAATTTTTTTTACCGAAACAAATATTATACCCTATAACGGTTTCCTGTTAATTCAATGTCCAGTTGGAAAATTTTCGATGGATTCCCCCTCCCCCCCCCAAAAACTTGGCTTCGGCCCGTCCCTGTTTCCCCTGTAAGTTTAAATAGTTAATCAACTGGTGAAATAAAAAATACTTGAAAAATAGACAAGCAGGATATACATTGAGTGAATACTAATGAGTGATGAAGGAAAAGTTCAACATTTTATTTTGAAACGCAGATCTAATTTTTTGGATTGTTAGTGTTGGCGTTTTTCTGTATTAGATAAATACGTAGAGCAAGTTTGGACTGTATTTTTTTGATATTGCGAAAGCGGACACAATTACAGATTCCAGATTAGTAAGGCACTGAATTAAACTGTCTTACCTGAAGCCAATGATGTTGGGGGCTTTCTTGTAGTCGCAGAACTTCCGGAGGGATCCCTCAAGGTTGAAAAGGCGATTAACATTCACTTCAATCGAAGTCATCTAATTATAAGTTTCTGTCTCTATCAGTTTTAACACTTGAAATATATTTTCTAACAAATGCGAAATTTGTAATAAAGGCGGGTTGATCAAATTTAGAGAATATAGCGAGGTTTTGAATGTCACTTAGCGGAATTATACTTCGTGGTACACTTGAAGAAATTCACAAGACAATTGTTCTTGTACAGCGCAAAAAACTGTCATTACATATGAGCGAGTATTTTGGAAACGATTAATACATTTTATATTTCAGCAACCCACATTACAAGAATCTGCGTTGTGTGTTGCCGACACAACAGGTAGCATGATAAAACAATTGAATTTTTTTCAAAAAGGTGATTTTTTCAAAGATTTCTCAAGTAAGAAAAACTCACTGAAAATGGGCTTAATCATTGTAAAAATAATCAAAATATTCAAAATTTGAGAACAAATACCCTTGTTTATATAACCCTTGTTTATAAACAAGGCAAATACCTTGTATATTGGATAATGGAAAATTGAATTGTAGCATTGTTAATTTCAGGAACCGAGAAATGTTCTTCAATATTTCCAGTATCGTAATGTGTTCATAACAGTACTGAAAGTATTTTTGAAACATAGATGAATTCGAAATAGTAATCATCGAAATGAATACTATTTTCAATTCCCAGGCTTAGAGATCTTTTATCATGAGGTTGGAGAAATGATATTAGATTTTGTCATTGAGATGAGAGATATACCGGTTTCGGCCTTGTTGGGCCTCATCAGTATCCCGTACATCTCAGTTTATGGCCCCAATATTTCGAATTTGGAGGAAGAAATTATCTTATACCGTACTGACCTCGATTATCTAATAGAAAATTTATATTAAAAGCAACAAGTAGAATATAACATACGAGAGGCGCCTTACTGAAAAATCAGCTACTTGAATAATTATAGAACTTACCTTCAATAACACAATTTGAGGCAAATACACTAAAAACTAAAAATACTCCCCGAATAATGTCTCAACGGGTTTCAAATTCAAATACTCTTTCTCTAGAATGGGAACACAAATGAAAAGATTATACATTTCCCCCTTCTCAGAAAAAATATCCTGAGTGCAGAATGGACAATAATTATTGAAATATAAGAGTAGCTGCACTTGCCCCTTGAAAAATTCCGCATCAAAGATACCGCCTAAGAAAAACAACCGTCCATAAAACGATTATCTGGTAACGAGAATGCTGCAACGAATGGATACTTTTATGAATTTATAACTTCTTAGGGGTGCGTTGAGCGCTTTTGGGGTAAACAAAAATAATGAAATTAATCGTCAACGAAAACTTTCCAGGATTTTTGTTCATCCAAAAGGTGCACAACGTGCCTCAGGAAGTTATCAATTCATTAAATACCTCTGCCGACTACATAGTAAGACCATTGGAAACCAGAAAATTGTTGTGAATCCAACACTTTTTTCTCGCTCCTAGGATTAGATCAATTATATTGAGGGTGTCGTACGAAAAAAGAAAGGGAGGATCAAAATCTGAGGGGGCACGGCCCCTTTCGGGTGGCATGGAAGAAACGATTGACAGTGGCGAAAGTGACAGATAGCGGTTGCTTTTAAGTGTCAACAGATAAAAACAACGAAAAATAACATTGACTCAAAATACTGATACAAAATTGATTTGAATTTTCGTCCTCATTGACTGGACTAATAGAACGTCAAAATGTACTATTTTCAGATTTGAATTTTATTCAATTGAATGAATTTCATCATATCTAATATGAACCAGTCAACACAAGAGTTGTGAAGTGCGTGAGGGGCGATGAGAGTTTGAAAACTTGGCTTTTCGTAGGTAGGAAAGTCAATATAACAAAAGTTCAGACATTTACCGTAGCTGGAGCGGAAAGTAGAAAGTTGGAAAGGAACCATTTTTTGGGTTTTCGCCTGCATCTCGAATATTCGTGTTTTTTGTTGAAATATCAAGTTTCCAATGAAAGCTGACAAAAGCCTGGTTTGCTGGTGACTTGTAAATGGACGATCTTCTTCTTTCTTTCATGAAATTATCTTTTTACAAACCTGATTTCACATTTTTTATAGATGAAACAAACAAGAAAAATTAACAAAATTCATTATATAAACACAATATGCAATCGTTTTATTGAAAATATACACAATGAAATTAAATAGATATCTTTGGAATTGACCTCTCTGATTTCTGATCAGTCTATCGCATTATCAAAACTACATATAATGAGTTAGACGAAATCTGATTAATAGTATATTCTAAAACAAGTTGCAGAATTCTGAAGTCCCATTATGAAGATTTTATTCAGTGAGTATTTATTTAAGTGACGTTTCGATCCTTAAACCTAACCTCAAATTTAAGTATGGGATTATAACCTAAAATAATTTGTCAGACTGACTGAACATTTGTTGTTTTTCATGAAATTATAGCAAAAAATTTGGAATTTCAACTAGCCTGAAATCGTCAAAATGACAGTGAAGGAAATGACAACTATCATCTGTATCCGGCCAGCCAATGAAAAGGCTTTATTGAACTAGGGTGAAGTTAAAACAACATGAAAAACTGAAATATCACTAGATAAAACTATTTAAAGGTCCCTACATAGATCATAAAATATTTTTCTATATTCTAAGGTCCCTTACGTAAGAATCTCATTTGAGTGACAGTCGTGCCACTTTCAATATTTAAGGAATCCTTAACTTTAAGGAACGATGGTGCAAACGAATCTAAGAAAATAAAAATTCTTTGCCTTTACGGAGGCCACATCGAGAACATTTTTGAAACATAGATGAATTCAAAATAGCAATCATCGAAATGAATACTATTTTCAATTCCCAGGCTTAGAGATCTTTTATCATGAGGTTGGAGAAATGATATTAGATTTTGTCACGGTTTCGGCCTTGTTGGGCCTCATCAGTATCCCGTACATCTCAGGACAAAATCTTCATAAAAAACTTCAAAATTTAAAGCAATTGGTTGTGAAGTAATGAGTAAAATATTACAAAGTACTAAGGTGGTGACATCCAATTGCATCAAAATGAAGTTTCACATCTCCAATCAACTGCAAAAAAAGAAATCTGTACTTCCTCTTTCACTGAATGAGATTTTAGCAGTGGCTCTATTCAGGGCCCGCTTGCTAGTTACTTCACAACCAATTGCTTTAAATTTCGAGGGTTTCTTTTTGAAGATTTTGTCCTGAGATGTACGGGATACTGATGAGGCCCAACAAGGCCGAAACCGTGACAAAATCTAATATCATTTCTCCAACCTCATGATAAAAGATCTCTAAGCCTGGGAATTGAAAATAGTATTCATTTCGATGATTACTATTTTGAATTCATCAATGTTTCAAAAATGTTCTCGATGTGGCCTCCGTGAAGGCAAAGAATTTTTTTTTACTTAGATTCGTTTGCACCATCGTTCCTTAAAGTTAAGGATTCCTTAAATATTGAAAGTGGCACGACTGTCACTCAAATGAAATTCTTACGTAAGGGACCTTAGAATATAGAACAATATTTTATTATCTATGTAGGGACCTTTAAATAGTTTTATCTAGTGATATTTCAGTTTTTCATGTTCTTTTAACTTCACCCTAGTTCAATAAAGCCTTTTCATTGGCTGGCCGGATACAGATGATAGTTGTCATTTCCTTCACTGTCATTTTGACGATTTCAGGCTAGTTGAAATTCCAAATTTTTTTCTATAATTTCATAAAAAACAACAAATGTTCAGTCAGTTTGACAAATTATTTTAGGTTATAATCCCATACTTAAATTTGAGGTTAGGTTTAAGGATCGAAACGTCACTTAAATATTTAAGGAACGATGGTGCAAACGGATCTTAGTACTGGAAGTAGTGCTGTAATGAAACATTGAAATTCATTACAGCATTGTTTTCAGTTATATTTTTCGTTTTGTGGTTGTCAGTACTGATCTCTGATCCTTTCAATATTCAAATCAAATCAATTCAAATTCCGTAATCTGTCAAATTTTGTAACTGACACAAACTGCCAAGATTCAATACAAAAGTCACTAGGATAATTTTTTATTTGAAATTCGGGAGTATCTCACAAAACTTGACTGAAATAAAGAAAATATCGTCTACTACTTGTTGCAGAAAGCAATTCCAACACTCATGCTTTCGAAAACTCGCACCTTCGTCGCTCGTTTTCGAATTTCGCATCCGTGTTGGAAAAGGAGCTCATTCTGCAACATATTTTAGAATATACTAGTCTCTATTTCAGTATCGTGATGAGTTCATTACAGTACTATAAAAGTAGTGCTGTAATGAAACTCATTACAGCATTGTTTCAGTTATATTTTTCGTTTCGTGGTTGTGAGTACTGACATGAGATCCTCTCAATTTTCAAATTAAATTAGTTCAAATTCCGTAATCTGAGAAATTTCGTAAGTCACACCAACTGCCAAGATACAATACGAAAGTCACTAATCTGAATTTTTATTTGAATTTCGAGAGTATTTCACAAAATTTAACTGAAATAGGGACTAAGATCCGTTTGCACCATCGTTCCTTAAATATTTAAGTGACGTTTCGATCCTTAAACGTAACCTCAAATTTCCGGATGGGATTATAACCCAAAATAATTTGTCAAACTGACTGAACATTTGTTGTTTTCTATGAAATTATAGCAAAAAATTTGAAATTTCAACTTGCATGAAATCGTCAAAATGACAGTAAAGCTAACATAAGGAAATGACAACTATCATCTGTATCCGGCCAGCCAATGAAAAGGCTTTATTGGGTGAAGTTAAACAACATGAAAAACTGAAATATAACTAGATAGAATTATTTAAGGGACTCCACATAGATAATGAAATATTGTTCTATATTCTAAGGTTCCTCACATAAGAATTGCATTTCAGTGACAGTCGTGCAACTGTCAATATTTAAGGGATCCTTAACTTTGAGGAACGATGGTGCAAACTGATCTAATACTCCTTACAAAAGGCATTTCCAACACTCATGCTTTGGAAAACGAGCGACGAAGGAGCGAGTATTGGAAATGGGATCTCATTCCCAATTCCCAGCAAACACGGTGATGAAAATGTAAATGTAACTCTTATGCGATGTACTATTTACCTCTCCAAGCGCTCACATTTACATCCAAATGTCCTCCACATCGAATACGCATTTCGGAAAAATGAGTAGTTGAATATGCGATCGTAAAACTGGTCACAAATGATACTCCATTTCTTGTCATATTTGTGACGCTCATCCGAGTTAATTTTGAGACCACTTTTCTTTATTTCCTTCCAACCAGTGGCGTAGCAGAGGGCCCCGCAGTCCCCGCAGTGCGGGGGGGCCCCGGCACTAAGGGGGCCCACGAGCCAAACAAAAAGGTTTGAATGGGGCCCCAGTAACTATTGAACTTGACGAGTCGCGATATTTTTCTGATGATATAACGAACAAAACCTAAACAATGATGGTACAGTTCATAGATTTATCGTCTGCCTACGACTCAGTATGGAAAGATGGTTTGATCTATAAACTTTATACACATCTTAAATGTGGAAAGATGATTCGTTTATTAGAGAATATGTTGTCGGATAGAAGATTTCGTGTTTTTGTTGATGATAATAGTAGTAAATTCAAAATATTGAACAATGGTCTTCCACAAGGATCTGTTTTAGCACCCCTTCTATTCAATTTATATTTATGCGTTATTCCTTGTACTTCATCTGAAAAATTCATTCACGCCGACGATATTGCACTCGCTTTCCGTCATTTTGATTTTAGAAGTATTGAGGAAAATTTAACTTCTGATCTGAAAATTTTGAAAAATTATCTTTTCGAATGGCGTTTGTGTCCAAATCCAAATAAAACCGAGGTTTCGTTATTTCATATGAATAACCATCAAAAATTTAGAAAATTAAATGTCCTTTTCGGGAACTTTCCTTTGACATAATTTTACTCCCAAATACTTTGGTGTTAAATTAGATTCCTCTCTGAATTACAAAGAACATTTGGATGACTTACGAATGAAGCTGAAAACGAGAAATAACATTCTACAGAAACTTGCTGGTACGTCATGGGGTGCTGACCCGACTACTCTTCGCACAATGGCTACCAGTGCTATCGAATATAGTTCCTCCCCATATTCGAAGACAGTCTGCAACTTGGAATTCTTGGAATAAATTCAATTCATTTCCGGATTCTTTTCCGATACTTTCCTACGTTCCAGAAAATAGAATGCCAAGACTGAAATCTCGTAAACCTATTTGGTCGAATAAATTTCTGAATTCGAACTTCAGCTACAACGAAATCTGGAAATCCGAATGGGATGTATGTTCTTTATCTAATAAAGATCTAATATCTGATCCATCGAATAAAGTTCCTGGTTTTAACCTCCCCAGGAGAATATGGTCCCTGCTTAATCGAATAAGAACAGGTCATGGTCGTACCAACAGCATGCTTTTCAAGTGGAATTCGGTTGATAGTCCTAATTGTGAATGTGGTGAATGAGAGGAAACAGTTGAACACCTAATTAATAATTGTTCGATTTATAAATTCCAAGATGGCATACACAATATATCAAACACATTTTTGCAATGGGTTGAAAATTTCAGATCAATTTGATGAAGTATAAATTGAATTCTCTTGCTGTTCTGCCTTTTTTTATTTTCAGGTTGGAGTTTGTGTTTGGAAATCCTTCCTCTGAAGAGCCGTCCCGCTGATCGTGATGTCCTTCTATATAGAATATTCAGATACAACAATTTTATTTTATTTTTTCAACGGGGAGACAGGTTTTTTCGGCTGAGGTTTTTTCCCCTGGCTCTATAGTATCGTATGATACTGGTGATGATAGTATCGTATGATACTATAGTATCATACGAAGAATGTTGTGGTACCCCGTTCCTTTTTTTACCTCAGCTTAGGTTCTTTTTGTTTCAACATTTATTGTATTATTTTAGCTCTCTCATTCAAAAGAATATAAATATATATATATACAGTTATTATTCTCGAAAAATAGAGAAATATTCCAGAATTATATTCAAAACACATAGAAGGTTAACAGTAGTTCGATTCGACATATCCCTCAGTCACACCCTGTGCCACCCCATTTTGAAGACTTTTATGATCGTTTTATTGGAGGTTCGGCGGCTTATTTGACATGTTGTTCTTTAGGCGGCTTGCGTCTTACCTGTTATTGTAGAAATTATTGTCAATTCTCTTATGAAGAAGGAGAAAATATTATGAAATCTTTTCATTTCCATAGAGAGACTGAGAGAATCAACGACAATGTTTTGACTCTTTTAGTGCCTTTGGTTTCAGGATTACAATTTCATTCAAGGTTAGTTCTAGAATTAATTGTGTAGCTTATTTATCCGTTAAGACACGTCTCTCGTATTTTTTCATTTTCGATTTTAAAAAAAGAAAAGTTATTGAATGTGCCAATCAGAAACGGCAGTTCGAATTTTTCAGAAATAAGAAAAAATGTCAGATCGGAAAAGAAAATATTTAAGTGGAGCTTGCTTTTTTGATATTTCAATAAGCCAATGCCTGAGTGACAATCAATTATTCAGCACAATGGGGAATCAGAGGGCCCCGGCACTTGGGGGCCAAGTCAAACGAAAAGCTTCAAATGGGGCCCAAATAATTTCATTCTATCGAACTTGCCGATTCACTATAACAATGGATATACAATTATTATTACGTCCGAAAAATGAAGAAATATTCCTAAATGATTCAAAAACACATATAAGGTCTTCCATAACTCCATTCGAAATTCGAATTATCACTCTATTACTCCCTGTGCTACCCTTTCTTCAACAGTTTTTCAATATAACGTCAAGGTTTTCGGGACTCTCTGTGGACATCGTCAAATGATCGTTTTATTGGGCTCAAGATAATCAAGAATTATCTTAGGAATTCACTAACGCACGTTTGAGCCTACTATAGCATTGAACAAGAAGTAGCCTGAAGCTTGGACATCGACAAGTTGATAGATATGTTTGAACAAAAAAATTAGGAAAGAGTAATCCATTTTTGTTAAATAATTTTTCAACTTTTTTTATCCCATTGATTTCTTTCTAGTTATTTTTATATCGGAATCTATGTTATTTCGTTTCCAAATTTTTGTTATTCAATATATATTCATACCTATATATAAATTTTTTATCACATTTTCTTAAATAATTTTCTTTGAAATACGTCAGCGGAAACTTATCAGAAATAACGTAGAATTATGGAGGGGGCCCCCGAATAAAATCTTGCGGGGGGGCCCCTGAAATTTGGGCTACGCCACTGCTTCCGACGTCTTATAGGAATTTTGATGTGATTGTAAAAGATATCTTCAAAGAGGAAGCCATTTCTCATCGCCTTTGAGACATATTTTTTTATACGCATTGCGTTCATAAGTACCTATTATACCATTTTTAATGCAGGTGATTATCATGGATTGCAGGAAAAAAATTTATTCGAACAAAAAAAAATAAAAGTAACGAGAGGGTAGAATATATTAGAATACAAAAAAAACAAAAAAAGAAACAAAAAAAATGTACAATATAAGTGTGAGAATTAATTATGTTAGGTTTTTATTCTGCCTTTCCTTCCTCTGTCTGGCATGTTAGATTTCGAAGTCCTTCCCCAATTCCACTGTTCTTCCTCACCACATCTGAAAAGACAATATAAGTTAAAATGATCCGTTTTTTTAATAGCAAGATAGTTACAAGTTCGATTATTTGAGGAATAATATTAGATTATAGGAATAATTTACATTTCTCTTCTCCATCCTTCGATGAGTGATTAAGAAACTTGAGCAAGTTTAACAATTTTGTTCAACTATTCAATTTATAAGTTCAACTCATTCCAATTGATGAGAAGATAAAGATATAACTTCGAACGTTTTTCATTTTCATTCGCGTAGGTGTCAAAATCATTGAAAAGTTCTGGACAAGAAATATTCAAATAACTACAAAGGTTGTGTTTGACAGTATCGCGGCTACACCTCAAATCAAATACCCACTCAATAAAATCTTCATAACGGGACTTCAGAATTCTGCAACTTGTTTTAGAATATACTATTAATTAGATTTCGTCTAACACATTATAGTTCTGATAATGAAATAGACAGATCAGGTATCAGACAGGTCAATTCCAGAGATATTGATTTAATTTCATTGTCTATATTTTCGATAAAACGATAGCATATTGTGTTTATATAATGAATTTTGTTAATTTTTCTTGGATGTTTCATCTGTAAAAATTGTAAAATCAATTTTGTAAAAAGATAATTTCATGAAAGAAAGAAGAAGATCGTCCATTTACAAGTCACCAGCAAACCAGGCTTTTGTCAGCTTTCATTGGAAACTTGATATTTCAACAAAAAACACTAATATTCGAGATGCAGGCGAAAACCAAAATAATGGTTCCTTTCCAACTTTCTACTTTCCGCTCCAGCTACGGTAAACGTCTGAACTTTTGGTATATTGACTTTCCTACCTATGAAAAGCCAAGTTTTCGAACTCTCATCGCCTCTCGCTGACTGGTTCATATTAGAAATGATGAAATGCATTAAATTGAATAAAATTCAAATCTCAAAATTGAACATTTTGACGTTCTATTAGTCCAGTCAATGAGGGCGAAAATTCAAATCAATTTTGTATCAGTATTTTGGGTCAATGTTATTTTTCTTTGATTTTATCTGTCGACACTTAAAAGCAACCCCTATCTGTCACTTTCGCCACTGTCAATCGTTTCATCCATGCCCGCCCGCAGGGGGTAGCGTTCCCCCCCTCAGATTTTGATCCTCCCTTTCATTTTTCGTACGACACCCTCAATATAATTGATCTAATCCTAGGAGCGAGAAAAAGTTGTTGGATTCACAACAATTTTCTGGTTTCCAATGGACTTACTATGTAATCGGCAGAGGTATTTAATGAATTGATAACTTCCTGAGGCACGTAGTGCACCTTTTGGATGAACAAAAATCCTGGAAAGTTTTCGTTGACGATTAATTTCATTATTTATGTTTACCCCAACAGTGCTCAACGCACCCCTAAGAAGTTATAAATTCATAAAAGTATCCATTCGTTGCAGCATTCTCCTCAATCGTTACCAGATAATCGTTTTATGGACGGTTGTTTTTCTTAGGCGGTATCTCTGATGTGGAATTTTTTAAGAGGCAAGTGCAGCTACTCTTATATTTCAATAATTATTGTCCATTCTGCACTGAGGATATTTTTTCTGAGAAGGGGAAATGTATAATCTTTTCATTTGTGTTTCCATTCTAGAGAAAGAGTATTTGAATTTGAAACCTGTTGAGACTGTATTCAGTGAGTATTTTTAGTTTTTAGTGTATTTGCCTCAAATTGTGTTATTGAAGGTAAGTTCGAGTAGCTGATTTTTCGGTTAGGCGCCTCTCGTATGTTATTTTCTACTTTTTGCTTTTAATATAAATTTTCTATTAGATAATCGAGGTCAGTACAGTATAAGATAATTTTTTTCTCCAAATTCGAAAAATTGGGGCCATAAAATGAACGCATCAATGTGACGTTTCAACTATTTTATTTTATAGTTTATTAATCAGAAGTGTAAAAGAACAGAAACGTGGTAGTCTTGTGAATTGTATAGTAGAGCGTCGAGCTATTAGATTATTAATTTTTAATTTATAAGAAATTATAGATGACCCTAAACGGAAGATTTTTCAACAGGATCAAAGAATTGGACGACATATATGGCATGTTCCACCGAGGTACAGTGACCAACCCACCCAGAAAAACTTCCAGAATTTCATTATTCACGAATCTGTAAGTCGGCCACATAGATACAGATCAATCATACGCTACAGATCTGTAGCTTACAGAGAAAAAGCAGAATACCTCCATATGTCTCAAAATCAATTACCAATACAATATAATTTTTTTTTTAAAGATTATTGTAAATAAATGTACAATGCTAAAGGACTTCGTTCGATGGTCAATAAATCATTATTATTATTATTGATGACCAATTTGAACTTCCTTGATCCTTGATCATAAACACTTCTTTGTAAACCAAAAATAATTGGAAAATCATAATCGAATAATTCGACGATACAATTTACATGTTACTTAGATTTTGTCTCTATCGGCACTCCCGAACGACTGCTTTTTTTTGTTGTTGAGAAACACTTTCACCTATGTTTATATTTTCATGATAAATTCACTTTTGGAAAAATTTTTGATATTCGAACATTTTTCAAAAGGAAATCAACTCCTCCAAAAAAATTCAGCTTCATACACAAATGTAGACAGAGAAACAATACAAGAAGAATATAGCGAACCAGACCTATGAATGACTAACAGTTATGCACACTCTGTGGTATTACGATTCAGTATTTTGTTTTCAGAATTAAAAATATTTGTATGCTCGTTTGTATGTGTTGTGTCTCTTTTATATTATAATTTGTTAGTTTTGATAAGATATTTGTTGATTTCATTATCTGGAGCAGTTTAATACTAGGTTTTGTATTATTTCGTATAATATTTCAGTTTTTTGTTTCAAAAGTTATTGCTTGATGCATTTAGTGGTCCATTATCATTCATATATGATTTTTATGAATATCCATTTATCAAGCGTAAATGTATATTTGTTATTATTTCGTTATTACTCGTCTTCATTCATTGGCAATTATACTATATATTTTATTTCTTCCTCCATAATATTTATATTTTATTTTACTTATTTTCCCATTAATATTTTTTCATAGAATGTTATTTGTTTCGAAAACAGTAGCCGTTTTATTTTATACACATAACCTTATGTTGTTGACGTTATGTTAAAGTAGAAAATTTTATCAATATTACTTTGACCCCTCTCAATTAAGAACAAATTCTGCGGACACTTCAGCATAAATATAAAAAAGAAATAGAAAGAAACGAAGCACTGATGTCGCCTGAGCCTCATCGTTTTTCGAAAACTTTTATTTTGTACCCCCTGAGAAAAAATCCTGCGGGCGCCCATGGTTTCTTCACCATCTTTGCCGAAGATTCGCCCACTGTTTTGGAGTTAACACCTGCACATTAGAATATAGAGGTCCGACTTTATTGTAAAAAAATTTCAAAATTAACATGCAGTGAGAAAGATAAAGAGACAAATTGACGGTAGTTCTCATTCGCATCTGCTCCGAAATTCGTATTTGCTCCAAAATTGAAAAAAAATTGTTCGGTTTTTTTACAACTCCCTTCTTTTTGAAGATACCGTATTCATTGTGAACGAGATAAAATAACGAGTAAAAGCAACCTCATAGATAATGGAAACAGCCAAACAGGGACGGGCCGAAGCCAAATTTTGGGGGGGGAAATCCATCGAAAATTTTCGAACTGGACATTGAACTAACAGGAAACCGTTATACATATTATGCTATAATATTTGTTTCGGTAAAAAAATTCAAAATGATGAATTTCAACAGAGTGGGGAGTAATTAACTTTTTTTCCATCTACCCAATTAAGTAGATTTCATGGAGTTTGTTTTTTTCATGAAGAGTATCTTGATGTTGCTTGAAACTTTGAGAAACACTACTTGTTTGTTTCTTCAGTTTTGCAGCTTTTCTTTAATTATTTATTTCATGGAATCTGAAAGCGGAGGGCATGGCTCATTTTCATCAGAGAAAATATTTTTTCTGAAAAATCTATTCTTTTTATTACGAGAAAGAAGTAAATATTGGTAATCAAAGTTATGAGAAATAAACGTAAATTTTCCCATAACCCAATATTCAATAAAGTGAGTTTCTTTATTTTATGGAATCGTTTTTTTTATGAGGAATACCTTGAAGTATGTTTAAAACTTTGAGACACACTTTTTGTTTCACTCTTTAATTTAGTTCAGTTTCAATCTTTGGTGTATCTCAAAATTTCAAGCATCATAATGAAACAAGATATTTTTCACGAAAAAAGCAGATTCCATAAAATAAAGAAATATACATGATTGAATGTTGGGTAGATGAAAAATCAAAGATAATTACTGAATACTTTGACGAGATTCATAATATTGAAACTGCTCATCCGTAACATTGTTCCATTTCACAGAATAAAAGGAACAAAATTTCCAGAAAATATATTTCGTTTGATAAATTTTTAATTTATAAATTTTTTAATTTAAAACGTCTCTTAGTTATAACCAGCCTTACTTTTGCTTACAGATTTCATGAAATAAAGAAAAGCAACATAACTAGGAATAAAACAGAAAATATATGTGAAAAAGTCTGTGTCATAAATCAAGAAAATTCCTAAAAAAAAAACAGATTCCCAATTTAGGAGGGAAACGATTTTGATCTAAATCAGTTATATTCAAGAAACAATTTTGAACAAAATTTCCTAAGTTGAGTTGGCGATTTCGATCTCTTTGCAGCGTTTATTGCAATTAGTGTTTGGAATTGGAGATGTATTGAGTGTTTTTGAAGGATTTTTGTTGTGACTTAGCGTATTCTGTGGTCAATACCCATAATTTTAAGAAAAAGAAAATTCTTTGCCTTTACGAAGGCACATCGAGAACATTTTTGAAACATAGATGAACTCTGAGCCTGGGAATTGAAAATGGTATTCATTTCGATGATTACTATTTTGAATTCATCTATGTTTCAAAAACCCATAATTTTCTCTCACACTTGTTGTCTTTCAGGCATTTTGTGTTCATAAATTTTTTTTAAATTTTTTATAAGGCACCACATAACTCAAACTTCACTTTGAATCTTTTTGGTTCATTATTCAAATTTTTTGACACATATTGTTTATTCGCAAAACTATAACACAATGTACGAAGAGCGTACAAAAAGATTATTCTCTTTATGATACCAGATGGTTTTTTATGACACAGTCCATGCGACGTAACTAAAAAATTTACAACTAGGTACCTACTTCTTGGGGCCGCATCTCTCTCAACACTTGATGGTAAAAATATTGGGTTAAATACCATTTATTGCCGGCTATACATATATTGTCAAGTACTGATTGCAAACTTGTTTTTTCTAGTTCAGATTTCTTCGTATTTCATAACTCTCTCGGAATTATGTATTTCAACTGCTTTGAAATTTCACCAACTGCTTTGAACTGTTTCCAACTGCTTTGGAATTTTTTCCAATCGGTTTGAAATTTTGCCAACTGCTTTGAAATTTTTTCAACTGCTTCGAAATTTTTCCAACCGCTTTGAAATTTTTCCAACTGCTTTGAAATTTTTACAACTCCTTTGAAAATCTCCCGACTCCTTTGAAAATTTGCCAACTTCATTCAACATTGGGGGGGGATCATCCCCCCCATCCCCCCCCTTGGGCCCGTCCCTGAGCCCAAATAATATTTCAACAAACCGTAATCATTCAAAAAGCATTTTAAAGGTCTACAAACCATACTGATTACATCAATTCAATATATTTGGTTTTCAAAATGTGAAGGTTCAAAAGGCGCAAGAAAGACGAACTCGAGCTATAAACCTAACTTCAAGTAGTGACATCTCTGTCAATTTTCACGGTTCATGAATAAAAAATGAACAAAATTTTTGTTGAAAAAAAAACACATATTTTTGTACTGAATCATATTTTTTCGTATCTCTTATTATTTTTGACACGGAGGATTATGCAGATTTTCAAGAAAATTGAAAATTTTTTTGTGCTTTGATCTTATTTTTTTAAACTATGCATTTCAAACCAATCAAACTTTTTGAGCATATGAATAACCAGAAAATAAAAGGTATTGTACACGCAAGACAACCTATTCTAATCCTGCTGAATGTGGGGTTAGTTTTACTACCTATTTTTTCGTGAAAAATATGAGTAATTAATCTTTTTTGCATTGTATTTATCTGAGTTTATATGCAATCGACTTTTCATACTCATTATCCACGTAAAATCAATCGTTTTTCTGTAATTGCAAGTTGAATGTATCGATTCGAGCATTAACGAAATAAGTAAGATGTCTCCTTTTACATATAGTACGAGAGCTAGTGAACCTTTTGAGTAACGGTTTGTCTGTAGGGCTAGAAATTTTTATAGCGATAGTTCCTAGCATGCTGAGGACGAAAACGATGACCTGGCATCCCTCACACCTGCACATCATCATGCAACCCCTATATCTTTGAAAGTGTAAAAAAAATTGAAAAAAAACTTGTCGCTGTAAGGTTGAAACTTTTATACGATTTTGTTTATCCATTGTTAAGTTAAAAAAAAAAATTGACAGGCGCTTTCGATGATCACAAGTACCTGCCAGGCGACTCGAAAAGGGTGTAAAATACGAACAAAAAAGAACTTTTTGTGTAAGCAAGAAATTTATATATGTGTTCGTCTGAGGGAATGAAAAAATAATTTTCATTATTAATCTTCATCATCATCTGATATCATTTAATTTCTTCTTCATATAGTACAGTCGTTTCAAGCGTAGTACACTGTGTCCTAAATTTATTGAAAATACATAGATTCATGCGGTTTTCGCGACCCTGTCTCACTTTTTTGTAAAACTTTTGAATCCACAAACAGAAATATTCCATTTCCTTTTGTTTCTGGAATACAGGGCGAAAATGAAAATGTACACTTTTTGAAGATGTTATTATTTCGCGGGCTTTGTTTAAGAAAAAAAAAATAGGAAAATGCTTATAATAACATTTTAACGTAGAATTCAGTGGCGTAGCTTGAAATTTTTATCGGATCAATGTTTTTGAGATATACCACAAACTTGAAATGTTTCAAATGAAACAACTCGTATGTTTTTAAGTCAAATTTTCTCATTTTTTTCTGAATACTTCGATGTATCACAACCTTAACTTTAATAAAATTTCAGCGTCACCATCAGAAAAATTTATATTTCGGTTTTTTTTTTTTAAGTAAGACATGAATTTTTCCACACATGCATCAAAAAATCATTTTTCAGTTGATATTCTGAGTTTATGTTCAATATAGGATAAAAAAATGGGTTCAAATCACATGGCTTTTCGAAAAAGTAATGATTGAATGCTTGTGAATATTGATTAAATGCGTAGGATATTTTTTTCAACTGAAATTTATTGAAGGATAGGTTGTGATACAAATTGACGTTAAAATGAACAGGATGTTCGATATGAAAAATTTCATTCCTTTCTAATTCAATCTCAAAAACAATGCTTTGAAAAAAATGATAAGCTACGCCACTGACTTCTACATGAAAATTATCTTTATAAGAAGTTTTATTTTTTTCTTTCTTATACATGACCCGAGAAGTAATAACATTTTCAAAAAGTGTACATTTTCATTTTCGCCCTGTATTCCAGAAACAAAAGAGGATGGAATATTTCTGTTTGTGGATTTAAAAGCTTTACAAAATAGTGAGACAGGGTCGCGCATGACTCTATTTTCAATAATAGCTGAGATATAATGCAGTCTCAACCAATTTAGGACACAGGTGTACTACTCTTGAAACGACTGTACTATATGATGAAGAAATGAATGATAACATATCACATGATGATGAAGATTAATAATAAACTCATTTTTTCATTCCCTCAGACGAACACATATATAAATTTCAGCCTTACAGAAAAAAGTTCATTTTTGTTCGTATTTTACACCCTTTCGATTCGCCTGGCAGGTACTCGTGCTCATCGAAATCGACTGTCAATTTTTTTTTAACTTAACAATGAATGAACAAAGTCGTATGAAAGTTTCAACCTTACAGCGATAAGTTTTTTTCAATTATTTTTTTACACTTTTCAAAGATATAGGAGTTGATGATGATGTGCAGGGCTGTGAGGTGCCATTGTTTTCTTTTTCAGCATGCTAGGAACTATCGCTATGAAATTTCTAGCCTTACAGACAAGCCGTTACTCAAAAGGTTCACCAGCTCTTGGACTATTACGATATCTTGCCTTGTGTTGCATAGAATAATGCTAAAACTAAAACTCTTTGATTTTTTATAACCTTCCCAGGAGAATATGGTCCCTTCTTAATCGAATAAGAAACAGGTCATGGTCGTACCAACAGCATGCTTTTCAAGTGGAATTCGGTTGATAGTCCTAATTGTGAATGTGGTGAATCAGAGGAAACAGTTGAACACCTAATTAATAATTGTTCGATTTATAAATTCCAAGATGACATTAGAGCCATACACAATATATCAAACTCATTTTTGCAATGGGTTGAAAATTTCAGATCAATTTGATGAAGTATAAATTGAATTCTCTTGCTGTTCTGGCTTTTTTTATTTTCAGGTTGGAGTTTGTGTTTGGAAATCCTTCTCCGAAGAGCCGTCCCGCTGATCGTGATGTCCTTCTATATAGAATATTCAGATACAACAATTTTATTTTATTTTTTTAACGGGAAGACAGGTTTTTTCGGCTGAGGTTTTTTCCCTGGCTCTATAGTATCGTATGATACTGGTGATGAAAGTATCGTATGATACTATAGTATCATACGAAGAATGTTGTGGTACCCCGTCCTTTTTTTACCTCAGCTTAGGTTCTTTTTGTTTCAACATTTATTGTATTATTTTAGCTCTCTTATTCAAAAGAATATATATATATATATATATATATATATATAATATATTATATTATATATATATATATATATATATATATATATATATATTAAGCTACAAATATCTTCCTTACACTTTATTTCGTTTGATGCAAAGTTTTTGTGTTATTCGGAAATAACCGACCAAAAAGCGAAATTTTTCAATGAAAATGTCGTAATTTCAATCAACAAATAACTAAAAAAGTATTGAGTTTTCGAAAAAAACTTTTAATTACATTTTTTGCTAAGAATTAAGTCCTTCATCGACTTCCGGATCACTTGGTCAAAAAATGTCCACCCCGAGAAGGGTTGGGAACCACCCTAAGATAGAAGCATACTTTGGCATAGGGTAGTCTTTGCTTTTCTAGCTACTGTAAAAGTTTCAACTACATATTAGGATAGAATTCGTAACAATATTCCCATGGACTGGACAATATTGAAAAATTAAAAATTCACAATTTTGAAGATTTTGCGATTTTGTCCGGTAAGCGATGTCTTATATTAACTTCGAAACATCACTTCTTTCAATAGTTATCAGGTAACAAATTTTCCAACAAATTACTGCAAGGTTTCAAGCGAGGGTATTAGTCAAGAGCTAGTGAACCTTTTGAGTAACGGTTGTCTGTAAGGCTAGAAATTTTTTATAGCGATAGTTCCTAGCATGCGGAGGACGGAAATCATCGCCTGGCAACCCCTCACCCCTGCACGTCATCAAGATCTATATCTTTGAAAGTGTTAAAAAATTAAAAAAATAAACTTGTTTCTGTAAGCTTGAAATTTTCATACGATTTTATTCGTTCATTGTGAAGTTAAAAAAAAAATTGACAGGCGATTTCGACGAGCACAAGTACCTGCCAGGCGACTCGAAAAGGGTGTAAAATACGAACAAAAATGAACTTTTTTCTGTAAGGCTGAAATTTATATATGTGTTCGTCTGAAGGAATGAAAAAATAAGTTTTATTATTGATCTTCATCATCATCTGATATGTTATCATTAATTTCTTCATCATATAGTACAGTCGTTTCAAGGGTAGTACACTGTGCCTTAAATTGATTGAGACTGCAGTATATCTCAGCTATTATTGAAAAAAGAGTCATGCGGTTTTCAGGATCCTGTGTCACTTTTTGTAAAACTTTTAAATACACAAACAGAAATATTCCATCTTCTTTTGTTTCTGGAATACAATGCGAAAATGAAAATGTCCACTTTTTGAAGATGTTATTATTTTCTCGGGCCCTGTATGAGAAAGAAAAAGTATGAAAATGTTTATAATAATATTTTTACGTAGAAGTCAGTGGCGTAGCTAAAAATTTTTATCTAATAAATGTTTTCAAGATTTAGCACAAACTTGAAATGTTTCAAATGGAACACCTCGTATGTTTTAACGTCAAATCTTTTGATTTTTTTCTGAATACATCGATGTATCCAACCTTACCTTAAAAAAATTTGAGAGTCAACCATCCGAAAAATGTATACAGTAGGCGCTCGATAATCCGGCGCTTGCCAATCCGGTACGCCCGGTAGTCCGGCACTTTGGGACCCAGGTAATGCGCTCTATAAGCCGGCATTTTATAAGCTGAACGCCGGATCACCGAGAGTAGTTTTTCCCGCTCGGCACGTCGGACCTAACCTCGACAGTGATTTCACGTATTTGTTTTCTCTGTTTCATAGCGTCCCTTGACAAAATAGCGGTCTAATTTTGCGAAAGTTGGATAGTGGTGAAAATCATATGAAGTTAGCTTTTTTTTCCTGTACAAATTCGATATTCCGGCATCAAGCGCCTACTGTATTTCTGTTGTTTTTTTTTGAGTAAGACATTAATTCTTCCACACATGCATCAAAAAACCATTTTTCAGTTGATATTTTGAAATTATGTTTATGTTAAAATAAACATGGTCATCCATATGAAAAATTTCATTTCGTTCCAATTCAATCTCAAAAACAATGCTTTGAAAAAATGTTTAGCTACGCCACTGACTTCTTCGTAAAAATATCATTATAAGAAGTTTAAATTTTTTTTCTTTTTTATACAGGGCCCGAGAAATAAAAACATTCAAGTGTACATTTTCGTTTTCGCCTGTACCTATATTCCACAAACAAAAGTAGTTGGAATATTTCTGTTTGTGGATTTAGAAGTTTTACAAAAAGTGACCCAGGGTCTCGAAAACCGCATGACTCTATTTTCAATAATAGCTGCGATATAATGCAGTCTCAACCAATTTAAGACACAGTGTACTACGCTTGAAAACGACTGTACTATATGATGAAAAATTAATGATAACATATCAGATGATGATGAAAATCAATAATAAAACTTATTTTCTCATTCCCTCAGACGAACACATATATGAATTTCAGCCATACAGAAAAAAGTTAATTTTTGTTCGTATTTTACACCCTTTTCGAGTCGCCTGGCAGTTACTTGTGCTCGTCGAAATCGCCTGTCAATTTTTTTTTGTACTTCACAATGAACGAACAAAATCGTATGAAAGTTTCAAGCTTACAGAAAACAAGTTTATTTTTTTAATTTTTTTAACACATTCAAAGATATAGATCTTGATGACGTGCAGGGGTGAGGGGTGCCAGGCGATGATTTCCGTCCTCAGCATGCTAGGAACTATCGCTATAAAAATTTCTAGCCTTACAGACAAACCGTTACTCAAAAGGTTCACTAGCTCTCGTACTATATTATTCAAAAGCTTTCATTCGGTTTTGTTTCATGAAGTGGAAGTGAAACCCCCAATAGTTTGAAGAAATCCCTTTCTCATATTTGCTGCAAATCTGGACCCAATCAAGTTTAATTCCGCATGAATCATTCTGTATATTTTAATGAGGAATTAATTGAGATAACCGAAGTATAATTTTATTCCATCGGAGGTACGACTGATGCACCGTAGGTACGTACGTCTCGCTTCATTGAATAATCACTCGTAAAAAAATTGGCTGGCTGTTTTCTCAATTATCTCACACTTCCTCCAGATTCGTCGAAATTCTGTCGACGTTAACTTCAATTAGGAAACGGTGTGGGATCTCAGTAAATTGGACAAAATTCTTGTTTCCGATTTAGTTGTGTCCAGACGTCGAAGAGGTCAAAATGTCGGACAAAGATTTTGCTAGAGAGTAAGTCGTAAAGTTGAAATTTCGATTTTTATGAACGCCTTGATCTATCTGGTTGATTCTCGTTTCGCAGGAGGAAATCATGGTTGGAGAGGAGGACTTTCATCGAGAAGGTGTTGATGGGGCTCCTTATTCTGGTCACTTTGGGATTCGTTGTTCTTTCAGTTACCACATACAGGAAACTTTCATCGGGTGAGTATGAATTTTTGCGCGGAATTTTGCCCGAATTTGCTCCAGAAATTGTGGCAGGCTCAAGGCGTCAATTAAGAAGAGATAACAATCAAATTATCAAATAGTTTGAGGCTTTCACGATCGGATGTACTGATCTTGAAAGAGTCTTCTGGACAATAATCTCGGAGACTCTTTCAATATCAATTAAATTATTATATGGGAGTTTTGTAGTCCGGTCAATGTAGACATTTGAAAGAATACATTTTAGTAGAGAGCTAGGGTTTACCATTACCAATATACTTTTGAAAATTCCCATCGATTCCATGTGTGCAACAAAAGTTATTTGGGGTGAAAGATCGAAATTTAGATTTTTTGGGTTTTTTCTTAAAAACGGTAACGTTTATTAAAGGAAAACTTGAATCAAAAGTTGTACATCTTGAACTTCTCTACAAAAAACGTCATAATTTTTTTTAAGAGTTACCATTCTTGAGATATCGCAATTCTAAGAATCACATTTTTCATTATACGACGGCCTATTAGGCGTTTCTGGAGAACTAGACTTATTTGAAATCTGAAAATTGGGATTATGATATTGTTTGACATTATCTACCGAGCTAAAATATTCTTAGATGCCTGACCACTTTTAGTTATACAGGGAGCGAAAAAAAAATTTTTTTTTCTATTTTTTTGTTTTCGAATTTGACAGAGTATGCAATTCTGAATACATTCGTACTCAAATCGTTGCATTCGTCGAAATACTTTCCAAAATATCAAGAAAAACGTGAAGAAAAAGATAGAAAGAGTATTCGGTATTATGTTTGTTATTCCTAATCTAGATACCTTAAGCACAAACCGTTTTCACATTTTTGAAGTCAAAGACTGTGGAAATATTGTACATTTTTATAATTTTGAAAAACTCATCACAGGGTGTTCCAAATGTTGGGTCAAAAATTGGGATCGAAATCGGGCGATAACTTTCGTTTTTCAAATTAGAACTCTATTTTTTTTTATTGCGTTGGATTCTACGAAGAAAAATCATGATAATGTTTCAACATGTTAATGCTACTAAAATTGATAATTCTTGAGTTATTTAGGATTTTATGTCGTATGTAGCGTTTAATTCATTAAATCTGTTTCATATCAACTATGACCTTGGTCATAGAAGATAAATTATTCCGATAACTCACTAGTGACACACACTTGAATACATTCGTACTCAAATCGTTGCATTCGTAAAAATACTTTCCGAAATATCAAAAGAAAAAACTAAACAAAAAAGGTAGATAAGAGTATTCGGTATAATGTTTTATATTTCTAATCTAGATATCTCAAGCACAAACCGGTTTTCACGTTTTTGTAGTCGAAACCAGTGGAAATATTTTATATATTTAGAATTTTGAAAAACTCGTCACAGGGTGTGTTCCAAATGTTCGGTCAAAAATTAGGATCAAGATTGACCTATAACTTTCGTTTTTCAAATTAGAACCCTATTTTTTTATGATTGCGTTCGATTCTGCGAAGAAAAATGATGATAAACTTTCATCACGTTGATACTCCTAAAATTAATAATTCTTGAGTTATTTTAGTATTTTCTGATTCCATGTCTTACGTTGCGTCAAATGCATAATATCTGTTTCATAACAATAATAATAAATGAATTTAAAAAGAAGGTGTGTCACTAGTGAGTTATTGGTAATAATTCATCTTCTATGACCAAGGTCATAGTTGACATTAAACAGATTTAATGAATTTGACGCTACGTACGACATAAAATCAGAAAATCCTAAATAACTCAAGAATTATCAATTTTAGGAGCAATAATATGTTAGAAACATTATCATCATTTTTCTTCGTACAATCCAACGCAATCATAAAAAATAGGGTTCTTATTTGAAAAACGAAAGTTACAGGCCAATCTTAATCCAAATTTTTGACCCAACATTTGGAATACCCTGTGATGAGTTTTTCAAAATTCTAAAAATATTTCCACAGTCTTCGACTTAAAAGTTGTGAAAAACGGTTTGTGCTTAAGGTGTCTAGATTAGGAATGACAAACATAATACCGAATACTCTTTTCTCTCTTTTTCTTCAGGTTTTTCTCGATTTTTGGAAAGTATTTCGAAGAATGCAACGATTCAAGTACGAATGTATTCAGAATTGCATACTCTATCAAATTCAAAAACAGAAAAAAAATTTTTGAAAAATTTTTTTTCGTCCCTGTATAACTAAAAGTGGTTAGGCTCCAAGAATATTCTAGCTCGGTAGATAATGTCGAACAATATCATAATCCCAATTTTCAGATTTCAAATAACTCTAGTTTTCCAGAAACGCCTAATAGGCCGTCGAACTTGGTACCCCTGTATACAGGTGTTTTCGAGTCGTTGGCTATAGCCTTATGGTGAATGCAGGATATCTGGGCCTTTCAGAAAAATTGGTTGTTTAATATCCTAAGACCATTACTTTCGGAGATACAGGGTGTTTCGTGCACATAACCTAAATTTGTGATAGCTATAACTCTGGAATGTAACGTCCGATTTTGATCAAATTTCGTGGGTTTGTTCACTTCAGGAAGCTCTTTCAAACAGTTCATGAATTATCCATAATTTCAGGGCAGTACTCAGATTATCTTGATTTTTCTTTCAATCCCCAAAATCTACATTTTTCACATTCCTCTCAGAAAGTTCGTTATTGCCATGAGAAACTACATAAGTTATTCTAAAGAATTCAATTTTCACCTTGCATGACACACTTGTTACAAGAGAATAGGAACCGAACGAATTCATGCTTTATGAAAGTTTCTCGAAATACGGTCCTGTTTTATCCCTATGGTGATAATATTTATTGTCTCTTTTGCCGAGATTTCAAATTATTTTGAATTCTGTTCAAATCTTTCTCATTTTGAAATCCTGTTCCTATTAGGTGTGCTCGAAAAAGTGATTGAAAATATGCAACACTGAGCTCACAAATCTTTTGAAATTAGGTACATATTGGATTTTGATTTAAATGATGTGAACCCTCTTGGAAAATGAAATCCGTAAGTGTATTTGCTTCACAACAGAAATAAGTATTAAATTTTTCACTTTAGAGACCTTGATGGTCATGCTACAGCAGCGACGGGCCCAAGGGGGGATGGGGGGGGATCACCCCCCCCCCTTATGTTGAGCGAAGTTGGCAAATTTTCAAAGCAGTTGGAAGATTTTCAAGGGAGTTGGAAAAATTTCAAAGCAGTTGGAAAAATTTTAAAGTGGTTGGAAAAATTTCAAAGCAGTTGGAAAAAATTTCAAAAGGGTTGGAAAAGTTCAAAGCAGTTGGTTAAAATTTCGAAGCAGTTGAAATACATAATTCCAAGAGAGTTATGAAATACGAAGGAATCTGAATTAAAAAAACAAGTTTGCAATCAGTAGTTGACAATATATGTTTAGCCGGCAATAAATGGTATTTAACCCAATATTTTTACCATCAAGTGTTGGAAGAGATGCGGCCTCAAGAAATAGGTACCCAGCTGTAAATTTTTCAGTTACGTCGCATGGACTGTGTCATAAAAAAACCATCTGGTATCATAAATTTAAGCTGTTACTTTCAGATAAGCAGAATCATCATTAGGTACGCTCTTCGTACATTGTGTTATAGTTTTGCGAATAAACAATATGTGTCCATAAATTTAAATAATGAACTAAAAAAGATTCAAAGTGAAGTTTGAGTTATGTGGTGCCTTATAAATAATTTAAAAAAAAAGTATGAACAGAAACTGCACGAAGGAGAACAAGTTTGAGAGAAAATTATGGGTAGTGACCACAGAATATCGGAAGTCACAACAACAACAACAATCTTTCAAAATACCAAATATATCCTCAATTCCAAACACTAATTGCAATGAACGCTGCAAAAGAGTTCGAAATCGCCAACTCAAATTAGGAAATTTTGTTCAAAATTGTTTCTTCAATATGAGTGATTTAGGTTGAAACCGTTTCCCTACCAAATCGGGGATCTGTTTCTTTTTTAAGAAGTATCTTGATTTATGACACACACTTTGACACACATTTTCTGTGTAAACTAGGGAGTTATTTTGTTTTTCTTTATTTCATAAAATCTGTAAGCAAAAGTGAGGCTCATTTTTTTATCAAACGAAATATATTTTCTGAAAATTTTGTTCCTTTTATTCTATGAAATGGACCCATGTTAGGGATGAGCAGTTTCAATATTTTGAATCTCATCAAAGTGGTAAGTAATTTACTTTGATTTTTCATCTACCCAACATTCAATCATATATATTTCTTTATTTTATGAAATCTGCTTTTTTGTGAAGAATATTTTGTTTCATGATGTTTGAAATTTTGAGATACACCAAATAATGAAACAGAACTAAATTAAATAATGAAACAAAAAGTGTGTCTCAAAGTATCAAACATACTTCAAGGTACTCCTCACAAAAAAAAACGATTCCATGAAATAGAGAAACTCACATTATTGAATATTGGGTAATTGGAAAATCAACGTTAATTTCTCATCACTTTGATTCCCAATATTTACTCCTTTCACGCAATGAAAAGAATAGATTTTTCCGAAAAAGTATTTTCTCTGATGAAAATGCGCGCTATTCAAGATACACTTTATGAAAAAAAAAACTCAATAAAATCTACTTAATTGTATGTTCGGTAGATGGAAAAAAAGTTGATTACTCCTCACTCTGTTGAAATTCATCATTTTGAATTTTTTTAACCGAAACAAATATTATACCAAAATATATATAACGAATTCCTGTCAATTCAATGTCCAGTTGGAAAAATTTTCGATGGATTTCCCCCCCCAAAAATTTGGCTTCGGCCTGTCCTTGTGCTACAGGTCCGCCATTTTTATCCATCTGTGAAGTTTGAGACTTTTCAAATATTGACTATTCTTAGCCCATACTCAACGAGGTATATTATTGAATACCCCAACTTCTCCTCATTTCTTCATCTATTTGTTCTAATTCTTGGACATCTTGGTAATAAAACAAATTTGATTTTTCTTGTTTCAAGGTTCGGAAGACTTTTGTATGGGTGATGTTCAGAGCGTTGGTACTAGTTGGATTTAGAGCTAGCGTATCCACAATTTCTTGTTTTTCAACTCATTACGTGTGTTAACGTGAGGGAATCTTTCATATTGTCGCAGGTAATTGATCACATTGGCGAACTTTTTTCTATTAGGAAATCGGAAATCTCTGACGATATTCTCGCAACGCTACTCTGGATTTGCCATTGTGAAAACCATAAAAAAATATAAACATGAAACTTCTCGCAACAATTGAAGGAACACAAAACTTTTCCAAATTTTTTGTGTTTTTCAACAGGCTGAAAAATGGTCGTATGAGAAATAGAAGAATCAACTTTTGAAGCTTGAAGAATCTACTTTCTGAATTTATTGGTTAACAATTTTTCAGAGTACGGGTTAAGTTGAGATAAAGCACGAAGAAATTTTTTTCTTTTTTCAATTTTTTTTGATCTAGGCGCATGCAAAAAAATTTTTGAGCTAGACCGATGCAGAGGCCGCATAGCCTCTTTATTCAGCTCTAATTTGTTTTCAATATCCTTGGAAATGACCTTTTGTCTTCGAGTTATTCAATTTGGATGCAAAAAAACCCTTTTTTACTCAACTATTAGTTTGAATGAAAATTTTTTTCTCTTTTTCCAAAATGTTATTGATTGGTTTACCGCCGACATCAGCGTTACCCAAAGCATACCACGTGGAGGTTGCACGGTCCGATTTACGCTTGTTTTGTGCACGTGTGTTCATGATTCTTCAGAAATGAGAACCTGTGGTTCGTCAGCTTCAAAGTATTCGACGACCCAAAACTTATTGTTTAAAGAG
>CM076614.1:49386368-49559346 GCA_038502775.1 Hippodamia convergens | reverse complement strand
CCAAATTTAAAAACCTGAAGATGCATCTGCCAACTCTAGTTTGGTTTAGTTTAGTTTAGTTTCTTATAAAGGCGTTGAAGACATCTGCGATCTTATGTATCCCCTGACAAAGCTGTTCTCACCACAATTTTCACAACTCGTCTTACAGTTCCAGAGATCTAATGGAATCCAATATCTGGAAAGGCTTCAGCTAGGCTAATTCCTCACTATTACAAGAGTCTTGACAAAGGCATTGTTTCCTTTGGCTTACAATGGCAGATATATTCTGGGGCGACAATGCTCTGTATGGAAGAAGATTCAGATACCTTTTGGATCTTGTAGTTTCCAGGTTTGGAAGTAAATTCTTGGAGTGATCCATTCCTGGGAGATTCTCCATCTCCAGAAGCTTTTCAAAACGGTAGATTCGTGTAGGAGTGCATTGCAATTTTTCTTTCAACTAGCCCTCCATTTTCAGGATTCTTATGAACTTCAGTAGTAGCTTGAAAGTCTTCAAAAAGGGTTCTGATTGATCCAGAGTTTCTCTCACCTCCTGAAGAAGCTTCACTCGTCAATTACCGCTAGACTCATGTCATCAAGATGACTTTTTTATGACACAAAAAGGTTCAGTTGAGCTGTAGTATCGTTCAATCCTGTCTTCTTATCTTTCATTGATCAGAAATAAGAAAGGTGAAGTACTAGGAACGATTTCGTATACTTCGGGATCTTCTTTGACGATCCCTCCGAATATTAGGGGACCAAGGGTCGAACCTTGTGGAACCCCGATAGATATACGATTATTCGAACTGACCGTCAGGTAATGAAGACGACTACAATGTGGAACAGCTACGACTGCTCTTAGTATTCAGAGGAGGGCTGGAAACTCTGGGGGGTGAAGCGTTTCCCATCTCCATTTCTGCAGTCAGCACGATAACTCATTTTAAACTGCCTGCGCGCCCCAACTCTGTCGATCGCCGAACATAAACTGCATTTCAATTAGATCAAACATGTAATGAAATTTTATAGGGACGGGGTGTACATTCTTTGTGCATTACACCGCCGAGCAGCAGAGGCAGCTACGCGGGGATTTTAAGCTAACATATAGGGTGGTGAAATTGGTAAATTCGTTTCGCTAACGCCATTAGGAGACTGGAAAAGGCTGGATGGGGGCCGGCAAATTGCGCCAGCCGCCGTATAAACTAACTTCACTGTGCGTATCCCAGATTGAGTCATGTGACGCCAAGATTCGGCCAGCGGCGTACGGGGAATCTTCAGGATACAAGAAAAAAAAAATTCAGAATCTGATACTAATTTTGTTCATCTACGAGAGGTTGACTTGCATATTGTGTTGATTAAAGTGCATCATCAGAATCATGAAAATGGATTTAAATCGTGAAATTAAACTGCTCTACATGAGTTCTTGGATTGCAAAAAAATATAGGTTAAATGAGATTTTGTGATGAAAATTCATATTATCATGATTTCAGAACGTCGTTTGATGGTTTCGATGGAAACTTGCACCTCATCTGCATTTTGAATCCTGAATCAATAATAGGACTTCATTTCGAGTATTAAATAGTCATTACACAATATTTTAAATTTTCAAATTTCTCTAAGTACTATTCTTTACGTCATCATCAAAAACTTGTATCGTTGAAATAAGTTAAAAAGTATTTTTTATGATCAATTCAAGTGTGTTCATCGATAATACGAAGTCATTTCGAGTATAAAATAGTCATGACACAATATTTTTAATTTCCAAATTTCTCTAAGTACAATGCTATCTGTGGTCATCAAAATCTTGCACCGTTGGAACAAGTTTAATAGTAATTATTATGATCAATTCAAGTTCGTTCATCAAAAATAGGACGTCATTTCGAGTATGAAATATTCATGACGCCATATTTCTAATTTTCAAATTTCTCTGAGTACGATTCTTTCCGTCATTATCAAAAACTTGTATCGTTTAAATAAGTTTGAAAGTTTTTATAATGATCAATTCAAGTTTGTTCATCAATAATACGACGTCATGTTGAGTATAAAATAGTCATTACACAATATTTTGAATTTTCAAATTTCTCTAAGTACGATTTTTCCGTCATCATCAGAATCTTGTATCGATAAAACAAACTCAAAAGTATTTATTATGATCCTGAGCAGGTTTTGTTCTTCGTCGACCATCAAGCCTTGATCTTTCTAACACGAAACCTGTCTCCCTGAACCTATTCCGAAGTCGAGATATCACTCGTATTTCGTAGCATTCTACACGTAGATGTAGGCTTTCTTCTCGCCGATACGGTGATGAAACGATCCTGTGCAGGCGTTGTTTTTCGTCGCCAATTAAGTCTTGCTCTTTCCAACACGAAACCTGTTTCCCTGAACTTATTCCAAAGTTGAGATATCACACTTTGGCCGACTTGGAGCCTTTCCGCTACAACAACCTGAGTTAGGCCACCCTGTAGCATTCCGATAACCCTATTAGCCTCAGCGTTTGTTAGTTCACATCTTGGCATTTTCAGAAAACTCGTTTAAAATCGGAGCCGTTGAAAAACCGACTCCATTTCGAAATAAGAACATTCATGAAGCATATGCAAAAAACCAAACTTCAGAAAAAAGACGACGGAATTGACGAAATGTCTGATACTGATTTTTATTGGATCGATTCAAGTTGTTATTGAGTTTCAAATGATTTTACAGCGATTGTCTCGAAGATTACATATTTTTCAAAACGATTGAATACGATGTCCCCAAGTCTTGTGGAGCAGTAGATATGTGATTATCATAACTAGTGACAGCGGTGGGATTGTGTTAATTTTTTTTTTGGGAGAAAGTTTTAGTTTTTTCGTGTTTTTTTTATATTCTGGGTAATTGAATACGATATCCCTAACTCTTGTGGAGCAGTGTAGATAGTATAAAGAGAAATGTTCAACGATAAATTCTCTGAAAATCTGAATTCAACCTCTTCAATTTTTATTGTTCAGAGACTGAAAATTATCGATCAACCCGTGAATCTGTGGCCTACTGAGATTAACTCTCCTCAATTCGTTGTTGAGGTAGATTCCTCACAGTTCCCGTGAATTTTAAATGAAAAAGGGGGGAGTGCAGAGCCGAGGATGTAACTTTTCTAGCTTGTTCTGGAATCGGCACAATTCTTCATTATCCCGGAAAGTCCGGGAACTAGGGAATTCTATCGGAAAATTGTATTCATTCAAGTTGAAGGGAAAAGTTTTTCTAATTTATATAATAGCTTTGATAATGGACTCTGCTGAAATAGTCATACACTTGTGAAATCTCATTAGTCGTTTCAGTGCTAGCTGGTTATAGTTTCAGAAGTTTTTTTTGAGCTTGCATTTCAGTTTATTTTTTTTTTTTTTTGCGAGGTTCGTGTCGGTTGATATAGTTGCGATTTTGAATCGATGACGTGCTCGTATGAAAGTTTTGATGTTACTGGGAATATTTCACATTATTGGAATTATACGAATGTTCATGAATATGCATGTAGAAATCGTACATATTTTATACCATATTTCTAATTGAAATTTTTGTTTCAGGTGAGTCAATTGGTGAAGGTTACCATATTTTTGAGTGAGTATTGTGATTGAAGGATTGATATACCTATTCTCTCATTATATACTGGATTTTAAACTCGCAGTCTAACTTAAGATTCGTAGAAATATCGAAAGTGGTTGCAAATTTTTTTATAGTTAATCGAATTCGAATTTTTCAAATTCATTTATTTTCGAGTATTTCTTGGGATGATGGAAGTTTTTCAGAGTGTCCGCTGATTATTATGTAGTCATGTATTGAATCAATTCAATTGGCATTCATAATGAAAGTTGTATGGAGCGTCAAATTGAAAAAAAAACGTAGCTCGCAAAAAATCAAATTTTAAAATGAATTAACCTAAAACCCCATTGCCGCTTTCTAGCTTTATTCCAAAAATGATTAATCGTGTAGAAAAATACTTTGGAAATAAATTGAAGGTAATTTGATGCTCGACAACTTTTATAATGGATGTTTTCAAAATTCATCGTATACAGGGTATCCATAATTGCTTGAATTTGGCTGTTTCTGGTACTTTTAGACTGGATAGGTGAAAACGTTGACAGAGGTGTCCTGGGCTCAATTTTCGTGAAAACTCCAATAGTGAAAACCGTTTCACTATATCTTCATTTGTTTTGAAGATATAACATCATTTTGAAATTTTTTGGATTCAGGATATGCGCCATAACTTATTCATTTTCGAAAATATCTGAAAAGATAAGAACTTTCAACAAGCACTCTTTTACTGGAAATAAGACATTATTTGAAAAAATTTTTTATGTTTAAATTTTTTTTTTTCAGAAATAAAATGAAATAATTAATTAATATAAAAAAGTGTTTTTTCCACGAGAAACAAATTTAATATAGTTTTTTATTCCCGGGAAAAAAGCGCTTCTAGAAAGTTTTAATCGTTTTCAGATATTTTCATCAATGAAAAAGTTATGGCACATCTTCGAAATCGAAATTACAAAAAAAATTAAGATATCGTGAAACGGTTTTCACCAATGGTGTTTTCACAAAAATCAAGCCCAGGACACCTCACGAATTTTTAACTATCTGGTCCAGAAGTACCTAAGACAGTCAAAATCAAGCAAGTTGGGATACCCTGTACAAAGCCGAATATTTACGTGAACCTCATTTTCAAAACCTTTGATCTTCAATATCTCGCAAACAATTGATGATTCGAGAATACCGATATACAATTTAAACAACCCAAATAATGGTGATGATAAACCATTCTGAACTTCTGCGTTTTCTCTCCAAATGTCCACATACACATCTCCTGAACGAAAAAGACAACATGCATGAAATTTTACAGGTGAGAGCATATACGTAGAATGCATGTGATGTACAATTTATTTTTTGATGATTTAGTTTCAGTTGAACCGGAAATATCCTCAACTTTCAGAATTTCATGAATATTGTCTTTTTTGTTCCAAAAATATTTACTTGCGTCCATACTTTATCCCAAAGCTAAAATAGTGAGACGTTCCTACTTCAACAGTTCTATGGTTGAAGCACAGACGTTATGTCAAGGTGACATTGACATTGACAGTTGAAGAAACGTCACCTGTCAACGTCAAACGGTGCTGACGTCTGATAATCGCCTCCGAATGCATTTTCGTCGCGTTGGAACGCACCAGAAGCGTCCGAACCCCCTTGAAAAAGGGATAACGCCAGATATCGGCGGTAATTAAATTCCATAGCGCCGGTTTATCGACGCGTCCTTCTTGCGAGAGGGTCGCCGGAATCGCGAACTGTTGTTTCAGCAAATTAAGGCTATTTATATCCGCTGCGAGCCTCGAATCACTGATTCGCTGAATTATCTCGCCCGAAACAGCGGATCCCCGAATTTACCGCGTCATGAAGACGGGAACGCAGCCGACCATAGAGCCTCGGGAACACAGAAAGGAAGGGTGAAGGGCGTGTTTCGGAAATCTCGACGTAGGATTTCATCGGAAATATTCGCGTTATCGTTGGGGAACATCTGCTTGGGAGCTTCAATCAAGGAATTGGTTTCAGTGGATATTAATATACAGGGTTTATATATATTCTTATGAAAAAGAGAGCTGAAATAATACAATTAATGTGAAACAAAAAGGTACCTAGCTGAGGTAAAAAAAGAACGGGGTATCATAATATTCTTCGTATGATATTTAGAATCATACGATACTATCATCACTAGTATCATACGATACTATACAGCCAGGGGAAAAAACCTCAGCCGAAAAAACCTGTCTCCCCGTAAAAAAATAACATAAAATATTGAATATCAGGAAAATCTTGTAAGACATCAGTGTGATCATCTTCATGTTATCCGTCGATGGGCTCGTATAAACAGATTCTTCCCAAAACGACTCGCAATTCTAAATCTGAAATGAAAAAAGACAAAAGCAGAAAGGAAACCGATTATTCGGAATAAATCAAATGCATTTAAGAAATGCATTTGCTATTTCAAAAAACATCAACATTCAGATTTCTTGGCCAAATAATGTTCGGAGGTTTATAAATATTCATGACAGAAATGTCACAAAATTTGAAAGAAATGAAAAAAACTCCATCAATTTCCCTTTTCCGAATCTGTTGAAAATTACGAACTGATAATTTTTAACATAACAAGCTAAACTTGTAAAAAATCAATTAATACATAACCTTTCAACTGTCCCTTTCACGAGGATTTTTTTCTGTTGCCGTGTGGGTTTCTTGCAGAAGAATCACTTCGATACCATGTTCATCAGCTAATTTGGAGACGTAATCACACTTGTCCTTCGAAATTCCTTCGATATTCAAATTCAAAATCCACAAATTCTTGCTCTCTGGTCGTGAGGGTTTTTCAAACCGGATACGACCTTCCAGGTGATGATTTGTTGAGCACTTCAGAAGTTTGAAGACCGCTACGAGACCCCAATGACAGGCCATCATCTCCCATAGATAAACCAAACATTTTGAAACACGAGAAAACAGAATAGTTTTCAGGACCAAAAACTACGACATATTCCGAGAATTGTCATTCCGACAATATACAAGGTGAGTCGCGTATTGTGAAAAGTCGTACACGACCCAAACAAGGATCAGTTTTCGAAATACGCGCCGGAGGCTTGAGACGCTACCCTCAGAACACAGAGGGGAAGGGTGGCCGATCACAGAACCGATATCGAAGCTTGGTAGGGTTCCGTTTTGATGGAAGGGGGTGCGATCAATCATTCATCAGCATTAAAATTAAAACACGACGTACAAGAAGTGGATTGCGTTTGGAGCAGAGGCGGGTGGATATCTGCGAGAGGCAGGCGACTTGATGAAACGCGGCTATAAGTGAGATGTATGGCCTCGGATGAAGTCGGACGTTATTCAGGGCTCTTCTGCTGGTGCAAGTTGGCCGTACCATTATTTATAAGCCAGGGGGTGAGGGGGTGTATTAGGTTGGGGGTAGATATGCTGTTTGATGGACGTCGGAGCTTTTAAAACGTTTAGTCGACGTCGCTTCGATCCTTTGAACACTCTACAGGGTGGGTTTGATTACAGAGGACATACTGGTTTTTATATCTATTGGAATATTTTCTGGGAGGTCTTTATTTGGGTTTTCTCTCAGAGTCACTGAAACAAGAAAGAATTGGAAATTTTTTTAAATAATGAAGGAAAGCCCCTACGTGAAAATTTGAGCACTAATTTGTCAGGGGCCAAAATTTACAAGAAGAAATTGTTGCCTAACAATGAACAAGAAGGAAACACTTTGAACTCTGAAACGTAATGTTTCGGAGTCTAAATCAGACTCCTTTGTCAGACAATTTCTAGTATTCATACAACTTTGTAGAATCGTGACAATATATTGATTATTTTATTGACGTTTGTCAATATATATGATGAACATAGATAACTAGATGTTGATATCGTTATTTTATTTCAAAATTCCCTGAAACCATTTTTTTTTCAATGAATCCATCCAAATTCGATCTATTCCTACTGAACAATTGGCGAGATTATTAGCCTCATCCAACAAAATAAAAGCTGACCCATTGATTTTTTTTTTATTATTATCAAGTTCCGTCATTACAATTTTTGTGCCATTCCAATCCATCATGTGATTGCCGGTATTGAAACACACATGATCTGCTATCTGCGATCTACCAATATCTTTATTTTTTATGTTATTCTTATGATCACGCTTTCTAATTTCTAAGGGTCTTGATGTTTCTCCTGTATAAGGTTTTCCACAAATACTGGGAATATTGTGAACATAATTTTTTTATTTTTGGTTCTCATTCAAAGGTATGGTTTCTGTTAATATAGATCGTAAATCATTTTTTGTTTTGAAAACAGTTCTTATGTTGAATTTAGAACCAATTCTTTTAATTTCTTCTGAAAGTCCATGAACATAAGAAATCGAATTTATTTAATTGGTTGTGCTTGACGGTTTGTTTTTGGTTCTTGATTGTTGTTATCGTTTTGACGCAAAATTGTTCTCTCTAAATTTGAAATAGTTTTTTCTATGAAATTAGTTGGATATTGATTTTCCTCAAGAATATCTTTGATGGAATAAATTTGGTCATTCATTATTTCAGTTGTCGATGAAATAAATTGCACTCTATCATGAAGTGTTTTTATAATACCTCTTTTGACACTCATTTAATGATTTGAATAAAAATTTAGATATCGATTTGTGGGTGTCTTTTTTTTCAACACACTTGTTTAAAAATGATTTGGAAATTTTCTTATCGACACATCTAAGAAGGAAAGTACATTATTTTGTTCCAACTCCATTATGAATTTTATTCTAGGTTCTTCATTATTGACATGGCAGAAAAGAATTGATGAAATTCTTCAATCATATCAATAATAAAGAACCTACAATAAAATTCACAATGGAGTTTACAAAATAATGTACTTTTCTTCTTAGATGTTTCGATAAGAAAATTTACAAATCATTTTGAAACCAGTGTGTTAAAAAAGACTCACACAAATCGCTATCTAAATTTTTATTCTAATCATCGAATGAGTGTTAAAAGAGGTATTATAAAAACACGAAATTAATTTCATTGAAGATATTCTTGAGGAGAATCAAAATCGAATTAATTTCATAGAAAAAACTATTTCAAATCTAGAGACATCAATTTTGCGTCAAAAAGATAATAACAATCAAGAACCAACAACAAACTATCAAGAACAACCAATTTTCTTAAATTTGATTCCTTATGTTCATGGACTTTCTGAGGAAATTGAAAGAATTGGTTCTAAATTCAACATAGGAACTGTTTTCAAAACAAAAAATGATTTACGTTATTAACGAGAGCTGAACCTTTGAATGAGAACCAAAAATCAAGAAGGCCATTAGAAATTAGGAAACGTTAACATAAGAATAACATAAAAAATAGAGATATTGGTAGATCGCAGATAGAAGATCATGTGTGTTCCGATACCGTCAAACACATGAAGAATTTGAATGGCACAGAAATTCTGATGACGAAACCTGAAAATTATAAAAGAAAAATCAAGGAGTCAGCTTGTTTTTTGTTGGATGAGGCTAATAATCTCGCCAATTTTTCAGTAGGAATAGATCGAATTTGGATGGATTTATTGAAAAAAGAACTGGTTCAGGGAATTTTGAAGTAAAATAACGATATCAACATCTAGTAATCTATGTTCATCATATATTGACCAATGTCAATTAAAAATCAAAATATTGTCACGATTCTACGGAGTTGTATGAAAAATAGAAATTGTCTGACGAAGAGTCTGATTTAGACAACGAAACGTAACACTTTTTAGTTCAAAGTGTTACTTTTTTTCATTGTTAGGCAACAATTTCTTCTTGTAAAGTTTTGGCCCCTGAAAAAATAGTTGTCAAATTTTCACGAAGGGGCCTTTCTTCTATTATTTAAAAAAATTTCCAATTTATTCTTGTTTCATAGACTTTGAGAGAAAACCCAAATTAAGTTTTCAGGGACATACTGGTTGTTTCTAAATTCATGCAACAAAATTCAGAAGGGAGTGCTCGTATTAAATTAAGATAGGACTTTCTTATAACAACATTTCCCTGTGTCCAAGGATTCGAGGCTTCAATCAAAAAATAAATAACTTCCTTTCTTTGTTTTCAACTGCATATCACTCATAGAAACACGAGAGAAAAAATGCTCGACATGGGATAGACTCGAGTCGAATTCGCGATCTGTAAAGGGAAAGGGAACGGACCCTTTTTCGATACACGTGGGAGCCCTGAAAGCTCTTCCACCGAACGGCTTATACCTAAAATCTGCCACTCTGAGTTTGCTGCCACGAGCGCAAATCCACTCCGACAAATTCTGCCGCCGAACCATGCAGGTTGAGGACTTTACTTTATACATAAACTATGCAAATCCCAATAACGATTTCTGACTGTATCGATCCGGTAGAGAGAGCGAAGTTGTTGGGAATTGGGGTTTTCTTTCGTGTACAGGGTGATTCACTTATCTTGGTAACCCCAATTTTCTCGAAAACGTCCGAATATTTTTTCATTCTGTGAATGGGCGTTTTTAACAAGTCATTGTCGACTTGAGATGGGCATAAAATTCTACGGAATAAATAAGGACGCCAGGCGTCGCGGTGCTATCAAAAATTTTTTCTCCAGGGACATACCTTTTTTATCATGTCACTCGAAAGATAATTTCAGTTTGAACTTTTTTTTTAGTACAATTTTTATCCATTTCTAACCGTCAGCGATCTGCAGCGCGTTTCATGTTAATTCTATTCTATATATTTTTTTCTATATTGTGGTAGTATGCCTTTTTTTGGAGACATATATATGAGAATGCAAAATATAGCGTTTTACGACTTTTTCGGTCAAAATTTCAAAATTTTTATTGCGCTTTTTTGTTTCAGAATTGAAGTGTTGTTGTCACTGATCACTTGTCTGTGAACCAATCATCAGTCCGTCGCGTAGAAGTCAAGATATGCAAGTTTGAAATTTAAAAATTTTCACTTTTGAACCAAAAAAATTTCAAAATCGGGAAAACTGGAATTATTTCACCTTTATCAGATAGAGCCACCTCGAAAACCCGTATTTCGAATATGAAAATGAAAGTATGGGCCGTTGTTTTCGCGAAAAAAAATAAAGTTGTTTTTTCATTTTTCTTTCGAGTTGACTTCAAAGGGATGTACTGGTAACAATATACGTGACAAAAATCTACTAGTTATGTTTTCTGAACCTGCTCGACCGGTTCTAGAACCTCCATGTACAAAAATTACTATAACACTCCTGGGTTACGTCTGAGAATGCAAAATACAGCGTTTTGGGGGGTCTACCCCTTACGATTTTTTCGATCAAAATTTCAAAAATTTTTATTGCGGTTTTTTGTATTAGAAATGAGGTGTTGATGTCACTGATCACTTTTCTGTAGACCAATCATCAGTCCGTCGCGTAGAAGTCAAGATATGTGAGTTTGAAATTTGAAAATTTCCACTTTTGAACTAAAAAAATTTCAAAATCGGGAAAACTGGAATTATTTTCCCTTTATCAGATAGAGCGACCTCGAAAACCGATATTTCGAATATAAAAATGAAGGTATCGGCCGTAGTTTTCGCGAAAAAAAATAAAGTTGTTTTTTCATTTTTCATTTTCGAGTTGACTTCAAAGGGCTGTACTGGTAACAATATACGTGACAAAAATCTACTAGTTATGTTTTCTGAACCTGCTCGACCGGTTCTAGAACCGCCATGTACAAAAATTACTATAACACTCCTGGGTTGCGTCTGAGAATGCAAAATACAGCGTTTTAGGGGGGGTCTACCCCTTACGATTTTTTCGATCAAAATTTCAAAATTTTTTATTGCGGTTTTTTGTAATAGAAATGAAGTGTTGATGTCACTGATCACTTTTCTGTAGACCAATCATCAGTCCGTCGCGTAGAAGTCAAGATATGTAAGTTTGAAATTTGAAAATTTCCACTTTTGAACTAAAAAAATTTCAAAATCGGGAAAACTGGAATTATTTCACCTTTATCAGATAGAGCGATCTCGAAAACCAGTGTTTCGAATATGAAAATGAAGGTATCGGCCGTAGTTTCTGAAAAAAAAAAGTGGTTTTTTCATTTTCGAATTGACTTCAAAGGGCTCTACTGGCAACAATATACGTGACAGAAGTCTGCTAGGTATTTTTTCTGAACCCGCTCGACCGGTTCTAGATCCTCAATGCACAAAAATTACCATAACCCTCCTGGATTACGTCTGAGAATGCAAAATATATCGTTTTAAGGTGGGTCTACCCCTTACGATTTTTTCGGTCAAAATTTCAAAATTTTTTATTGCGCTTTTTTGTATTAGAAATCAAGTGTTGATTTCACTGATCACTTTTCTGTAAACCAATCATCAATCCGTTGCGTAGAAGTCAAGATATGCAAGTTTGAAATTTGAAAATTTTCACTTTTGAACTAAAAAAAACTCAAAATCGGGAAAACAGAAATTATTTCACCTTCATCAGATAGAGCGACCTCGAAAACCAGTGTTTCGAATATAAAAATGAAGGTCTCGGCTGTAGTTTTCGCAAAAAAAAATAAAGTTGTTTTTTCACTTTTCATTTTCGAGTTGATTTCAAAGGGCTGTCCTGGCAACAATATACGTGACAGAAATCTACTAGGTATTTTTTCTGAATCTCCTCGACCGGTTCTAGAACCTCCATGCACAAAAATTACTAAAACACTCCTGGATTGCGTCTGAGAATGCAAAATATAACGTTTCAGGGGGGTCTACCCCTTACAATTTTTTCGATCAAAATTTCAAAATTTTTTATTGCGCTTTTTTGTATTAGAAATGAAGAGTTGATGTCACTGATCACTTTTCTGAAAACCAATCTTCGGTCCGTCGCGTAGAAGTCAAGATATGCCAGTTTGAAATTTGAAAATTTTCACTTTTGAACTAAAAAAATTTCAAAATCGGGAAAAATGGAATTATTTCACCTTCATCAGATAGAGTGACCTCGAAAACCAGTATTTCGAATATAAAAATGAAGGTATCGGTCGTAGTTTTCGCAAAAAAAAATAAAGTTGTTTTTTCATTTTTCATTTTCGAGTTGACTTCAAAGGGCTGTCCTGGCAACAATATACGTGACAGAAATCTACTAGATATTTTTTCTGAATCTACTCGACTGGTTCTAGAACTCCGATGCACAAAAACTACTATAACTATCCTGGATTGCGTCTGAGAATGCAAAATATAGCGTTTTAGGGGGGTCTACCCATTACGATTTTTTCGATAAAAATTTCAAAATTTTTTCTACCGCTTTTTTGTATTACAAATGAAGTGTTGATGTCACTGATAACTTTTCTGAAAACCACTCATCGGTCCGCCGCGTAGAAGTCAAGATATGCAAGTTTGAAATTTGCAAATTTTCACTTTTGAACTGAAAAAATTTCAAAATCGTGAAAAATGGAATTATTCCACCTTTATCAGATAGAGCGACCTCGAAAACCAGTAATTCGAATATAAAAATTAAGGTCTTGGCCGTAGTTTTCGCAAAAAAAAAAATAAAGTTGTTTCTTCACTATTCATTTTCGAGTTGACTTCAAAGGGCTGTACTGGCAACAAAATACGTGACAGAAATCTAATAGGTATTTTTTCTGAATCTGCTCGACCAGTTCTAGAACCTCCAGGCAGGTTCTCTGCCGGAAGTGAGTTTAACAGGTCCCCTAGATTATTAAGAAAATCTTCGCGAGATCTGGACGAATGTGAAAAGCACCATATTTCCTCATCTGCAGAAAATTTTCCTTTGGAAAACTGAGATACAACCCCTCCCTTCAAAATTCCACCCCCACCGTCGGCACACGTCAAATTGCGAGCATATCGAGCGATACCTGAAGATGTGCAGCGAAAACTTGGTCTAATTGGGACCGTTGAAGAGTCCCGTTTCACTCGGAGCTCTCCCGGTGTACGATTCCCCCCAAACACGAAGTTTTCCGGCGATTGGGTACCAAAGTCTTCATTACAACTCGATATCCGACCGAAAGCTGCGCTGAGCTCGAAACTTTCAATTGATATTTAATCACGGGGACAAACAGACGAAGATCTGCCATATCTCTTTGATCGCAGAGCTTCTCCCTGTTCGTTTTGGAAAGACAGATGAACTGGGAGGTCTGGAGATCGATGGAGTAACGAGACTGGGAGTTGTTATCGGGATTTGCATTGTTCGGGAGAGGATATTGAAAGGGAGTTGAAATTTGTGTCGATTGCAGTGACATCAGTCAGTTTGGATCATTTCAGTTTCTTCTTTCCTCAGGGAACAAGAAACAAAGTTAGGTTGACAAAAAGTCGTCCATATGGTACACTGATGGATCGAAAACGGAAATAAAACAACTCAAAGATTACAAATTCGAAAATAAAATCAGAGAATACTTTCTTACTTCTCTTCAATTCGCGGGAGAGTAAGAAAAAGGAAGAAAATATTCTTATTTTTATACTTTGTTATTGTTTGAGATATATTGCACACAGTATGTTCATTTTTATATTTTTTTTCTTATGTCACAACAAGGGTTAAGTGGTGAAACACCCATGGGTGAACTTCCCCTTGAGAATGTTAAAGAAATAAAGGCCCTATTGTTATTATTATTATTATTAAAGGGGTGCAGGTATAGGGAACTGAATTAAGGATATCTGAGCCCCATAGAAGTGAACCCTCAGTTCTACACACAGAGACACTAGGTGTTTATACTTTAGCTCAAGAGAACAGACAAGCCATGTTGAAGTTACTGGAATCATACAGCCAGAAGTCTTGGCTGACATGGATGGTTATGAAAAATCGAGTAAAATAACGAAATATTATTCCAAGAGAATTCAAGCATTTTAAGACTATTCATACAATGTATGGCCTTCACGGGCATCAATAACAGCTTCTTTGCATACTACACACGAGGTTGTTGAACATTTCTTGAGGAATTTGATTTTATAAACGGCGCAGAAGCTCCCTCAGATCATTTGAGGATTTTGGGGTAGGTTGGTGACTATCTAATCTTCTTTGGAGCAGATATTGAAAAGTTTCACCAATAGGGGCGTTAAAATTGGGTGAACATTGTCAATGACATGCGCTATATAGTGTAAGACGGTCATATTCCCAGGACAAATGTGTAGATCTGTGCGTTCGTTGATACTTATCCCGGCCCAAATCATAACATGAAATGAAACAAAAATCCAAATTTGAATATGTGAGACAAATTAATAAAAAGAACATGAACCTGTATATTTCACTTGTGAAAGAATACAAATGGGAACTCCTCAATAACTCAGATGCTGAGTTACAGTTAAATTCATTTCAGAATGTTCTGTTGGACTTGTTTCATCTTTCTTGCCCTGAAAAGAAACTAAGACTTAAAATGTGAAAACCTATAAATATTCTTCGGACATGAAGATATTGAAAAATAAAATAGAAGCAGCAAGAACCATTTTTCAAATTAAAAGAGATGAATACTCGGAGAGACTTTCCAATGAGCTGAAAAAAATGTTTAAGAATAAAATAGCGGAAAAAATAAGAACAAGAAACGCAAAAAAAAACCAATCTGAAAATAAAATCCAGGCTATGTGGTCCATGAATAAACAGGAAACTGGGAAAAGGAAGATGAAGGGGTTTCATTTCACCCTGTATAACGGATACACTATAGGTTATTTCGCAAAGTAAATATCAGGTTAACATAACAAGACCCAATACTATACCTGATGAAAATTTCAACAAAATCGGAGAACCACGAAAAAAGATACATGGTGTTGAATTTGACAAAAATTTTGCCTGTCTGGAATTTATTGACGGGGAGTATATATTCAAATTATGTTTGAACATTTTATAAGACTGAATTATTTTATTATTTTTTCGGGAAAAGTAAAGTTTTGGAAAATTATATCTATGAGATTCAAGCACAAAATTTTCGTCACTTCAGTTCCAAGGTTAATAGGTACATCTAGACTTTGGAGGGATGAATCACTCCAAAAAATTCCTCCAGAACTCTGAAACTACAAGATCCAAGCATCCGGAGTATATTGTTCGGTAATCCGAACCGAAACCCCCCTTTTGGTAGCTGTCACTCCCCTCCCTCGCTCTACACATGACTAAACGCGAAGCGAGAAAACCGAAACTCCATTTTTCGCGTTTTCTCCCCTACCGGGGAGAAATCTCGGCTAGGTGGACGTTTCGCACCCCCTATGGGGGGCTCGCGAACCCCCCTACTGATTCCCAGTCGAATTTAACCCCGCCCACGTCACTTTTCATTCACTTTCCGCTGCGTAAAAGAATTACGTCAAATCGAGTTAATCCGTAGTTTGTTTGGAGCCTCCAAAGCCTGGAGAGAGAGGGCTTCTCCTAATTAATTATCTTGTTTGTTCTGGGAACTTCCGGGACGGGCAAGAACTTTTATAACTCATGTAGAATCGAAGAGTGCGTCGTAAATTTCTGGCGGGAAGTAGGTGACTGGGGACGAAAACATCCAAGAGTCTTTTTGGGGTGATCCTAAAGGATGACGGAGTTAATACTTGTAGAAAAACGATGATTGGGGGTGATTGATTGATTGCTGTTCGATTATGCCGAGTTATTTCGGGGAATTTTAGACGTGGATGATGAATGATGGTCAATTTTGGCATCGAATTTCTTTCGATGTTTTCCATTTTTTCATCGGTTAAAATAAGCTGAAAATTTTTCAAACTTTCAATACGCCAATACTCCTCAAGGTTCCTCTTCTGAATGCCTGCAAGGTTTCAATTCGAATTGAACGATTTTCGAGGCCCTAAGTCCTCAATTACTCAATCTAGAAAGCTGTAGTAGATATTCTCTAATAGAAGCATAAATTAGGTGTACATCTTTGCTTCCATCGATTTGTGTCTGCATCATGTAGTTATTTATGATATGAGTGTTGAAAGTGACTTTTTATTTTGTGAGTAATTTTACGAACAAAATAAAATCACTCTTAACACAAATACCAAACAATGTTTTTTGTACAACTGCCCTATTTTGATAATGAAATGGGCGAATTTGCAATGACAATAAAGTTCTGAATGCATTTTAATATTCAAATAATCAAAAGGTTGTTGTGAATGGCAAACGTTGCAAACGTTATGATTACTAACAAATGGAAAAAGACGCTTAATATGTTTGTCGAGAGTCCAATTATTAATAAAAGTGACGATTTGGTTGTTCCTCTGGATATTGAAGAGTCTGCTAGAAGAGCAAATCTGGAACTCCTACCTAAAAAATAAGTTCAGCAGTACGATATTGCATATATAAATTTCCTGGCATGGTGTATATTGGAAAATGAAGAAGGAAACTTCAGTGAAATTGTTTTCCTGGCATATTCAGAAGAAAAATCAAAAATATGGAGTTCATTAACTTTGTGGAGCAATTTTCAATGATAAAGTCGAGCGCCCTTGTTAAAAATGGTGTGGATGTTAGTAAATATTTCAAGGTAATAGCATAGGATATCGTCCTAAAAAACCGAAAATTCTCACTCGTGAACAAGTTGAAAAGTTTATGAAGGAGGCATCAGATGAGAAATACTTGATAGTTGAGGTTGCAATTATTTTCGGATTATTTGGAGCCTGTTGGCGTGAAGAATTGTGTGATTTTTCAGTGAAAGACATCGAAATAACAGAAGAATCATTGGTTATACAACTTCCAAATACACAAACGAAAGTCAGTCGTTCTTTCAGTATTATCGGGAAGTATGTAAACTATTTTCATAAGTACTCTGCTCTACGCCCTTCTGTCATCAAACATATTGGTTTTTTCCTGAAATACATGAATAATGAATGCACTGCCAATCCCGTTGGTATTTATACATTTGGGAAAATTCCATCTATTTTTGCCGAATTCCTCAAACTGCCAGAACCGAATATACAGGACATTGTTTTCGAAGATCCTCCGCTTCATTGCTAACAGAATCAGGAGCAAATATAACGGATATAAAAACATGGTGGATGGAAGTCTTCGACGGTAGCCGAGGGCTATGTTGATCATTCCATTGCATATAGAAATGTCATTGCTGAAAAAATTCTCCAACCTCAACAGATTTTGGATGATCATCATCCAATATTGTACTTCCGGTTTCTACCAGTACTGATGGTGCTGAGGATTCAAATAATGTGTTGCGAAGCTCCCTAACGTCACAGAGCATTGATGTTAGGAATTTTTCTAGTTTTACGATTAATATTAATGTTCATAAGTAATGATTGTTAAATATTGATAATGAAAATTTGCGATTGGGGAATTTTTCTCATCTGATTTCATCAAAAGAAAATGGAGTGCTAAAAATATTTTTAACCCAAAATTTGAAAGTATTTTCAACACGCTTCCACGTGAACAATTAATTTTAACATTGCTGTCATTCAAAGTGTCACTTTCAATGACAGTTGTACAAAAAAGTTGATTGATGAAACAGTGATATTGCCTAAAACGATATATCAATATATTAAAATCAATATCATGAAAAAAGTGATGGTAAACATAGTAATTTTTTTTCATTCCATTTCTACATGATACATTAATCATAGTTCTTAAATTTAACATCAGTGGCGTCTCATACGCAACGTGGTCGTTGATCGGGGTTTGGATCTCTGCAAAATGACAAATTGCAGTCATCAGGTCTAGAATTTTGGCAGCCGTATCCATCGAAAAAGCTTCATGGTCCGATGGTAACGTTTACGGAAGAGGTCAACTAAAACGCATAAATCCCTGTTCTGTGGGAGTCGAGCATTTATAATAGGCGGAACGATCATAACTTTGGCTTTTTACGAGACAACGTACAAGCCTCGGGATTGGAAACCTTGAAATCTGGCTCGAATAACATCGCTTTAACCATATTATAATGCGGAGAGAATCATTTCGTCCCATCCAATGAGTATTGAACGGAGGTTTTTTTTATCAAATACAGGGTGTACTAAGTTCGACAGCTTATTAGGCGTTTCTGGAGAACTGGTACTATTTGAAATCTGAAAATTGGGATTATATTATTGTCCGAAGAAGATTAGATAACCATCAACCTACCCCAGAATCCTTGAATGATCTGAGAGAGCTTCTGCCCCGTTTATGGCAACAAATTCCTCAAGAAATGTTCAACAACCTCGTGTGTAGTATGCAAAGGAGAATTCAAGCTGGTAACCCATTTGAACTATATTTTTGAAGTTTAAGTCAATATCCCTAACTCATGTGTAGGATTTCATGTTGCAGTTGAAATAGAGGAAAATATTCGCCTCATTTCCAGAACATAGATCGTTTCTTTCTTGAGAAACCTAGGACGATGTGTGTATATAGAATATCGCAAATATTTCATTTTTCTTCTGAATATAAATTTTTCTTCTCATGTCTCCTAGTGGTTGTCTGGACTATTTCTTTTTTCGAGTTCTCTGTGATTTTCTTCATTCGTAACAAACCATATGGCATTCATTGCAGGCTCTTCATCCACTTATTTCCTCGTGGCTTCAGCTGCAGATTTTATCCCTCCAGCACCTTAACCTTTATCCAGAAAGACCCAAAGACGTTCATGAGTATCGATAACTTCAAAACCACCCCTATTTTAAACCCCAATTGCAGCAATGGCAACCTTTCGTGTTTACCCGTCCTTTATCGAAACTAGGACACAAGAATAACCATCAAGTTCTTCCTCTAGAACCCTTGATCAGCGAAAGCTCACGTTTTCCATTATTGACTCCGAAACTGAAACATCTTAATGGCAGTTGAACGGGTGTTCTAACCCATTAGAAGAATTCTCCGTGATAAGCGCGTATAGAAGCTCGACTTTAGTATGAATTCGCATGCTTACTGACCATTTTGATAAGGGATATGCTCCAAAGAAGATTAGATAATCATCAACCTACCCCAGAATCCTTAAATGATCTGAGGGTTTTCTGCCCCGTTTATGGAACCAAATTCCTCAAGAAATGTTCAACAACCTCGTATGTAGTATGCAAAGAAGATGTCAAGCTGTTAACTCATATAAACTATATTTTTTGCAGTTTAAGTTAATATCCCTAACTCATGTGTAGCATTTCATGTTGCAGTTGAAATAGAGGAAAATATTCGTCTCATTTCCAGAACATAGATCGTTTCTTTCTTGAGAAACCTAGAACGATGTGTGTATATAGAATATCGCAAGTATTCCATTTCTCTTCTGAATATAAATTTTTCTCCTCATATCTTCTAGTGGTTGTCTGGACTATCTCCTTTTTTCCAGTTCTCTGTGATTTTCTTCATTCGTAACAAACCATATGGCATTTATTGCAGGCTCTTCATCCACTTATTTCCTCGTGGCTTCAGCTGCAGATTTTATCCCTCCAGCACCTTAACCTTCATCCAGAAAGACCCAAAGACGTTCCTGAGTATCGATAAGTTCAAAACCACCCCTATTTTAAACCCCAATTGCAGCAATGGCAACCTTTCGTGTTTACCCGTCCTTTATCAAAACTAGGACACAAGAATAACCATCAAGTTCTTCCTCTAGAACCCTTGATCAGCCAAAGCTCACGTTTTCCATTATTGACTCCGAAACTGAAACATCTTAATGGCAGTTGAACTGGTGTTCGAAGCCATTAGAAAAATTCTCCGTGATAAGCGCGTATAGAAGCTCGACTTTAGTATGAATTCGCATGCTTACTGACCATTTTGATAAGGGATATGCTCCAAAGAAGATTAGATAATCATCAACCTACCCCAGAATCCTTAAATGATCTGAGAGAGCTTCTGCCCCGTTTATGGAAACAAATTCCTCAAGAAATGTTCAACAACCTCGTGTGTAGTATGCAAAGAAGATGTAAGTCAAGCTGTTAACTTATTTATTCTATATTTTTTGCAGTTTAAGTCAATATCCCTAACCCATGTGTAGCATTTCATGTTGCAGTTGAAATAGAGTAAAATATTCGTCTCATTTCCAGAACATAGATCGTTTCTTTCTTGAGAAACCTGGGACGATGTGTGTATATAGATTATAGCAAATAATCCATTTTTCTTCTGAATATAAATTTTTCTCCTCATATCTCCTAGTGGTTGTCTGGACTATTCCTTTTTTCCAGTTCTCTGTGATTTTCTTCATTTGTAACAAACCATATGGCATTCATTGCTGGCTCTTCATCCACTCATTTCCTCGTGGCTTCAGCTGCAGATTTTAGCCCTCCAGCACCTTAACCTTTATCCAGAAAGACCCAAAGACGTTCCTTAGTATCGATAAGTTCAAAACCACCCCTATTTTAAACCCCAATTGCAGCAATGGCAACCTTTCGTGTTTACCCGTCCTTTATCGAAACTAGGACACAAGAATAACCATCAAGTTCTTCCTCAGAAACCCTTGATCAGCCAAAGCTCACGTTTTCCATTATTGACTCCGAAACTGAAACATCTTAATGGCAGTTGAACTGGTGTTCAAACCCATTAGAAGAATTCTCCGTGATAAGCGCGTATAGAAGCTCGACTTTAGTATGAATTCGCATGCGTACTGACCATTTTGATAAGGGATATGCTTCAAAGAAGATAAGATAATCATCAACTTACCCCAGAATCCTTAAATGATCTGAGAGAGCTTTTGCTCTGTTTATGGAACCAAATTCCTCAAGAAATGTTCAACAACCTCGTGTGTAGTATGCAAAGAAATGTCAAGCTGTTAACTCATTTAAACAATATTTTTTGCAGTTTAAGTCAATATCCCTAACTCATGTGTAGCATATTATGTTGCAGTCGAAATAGAGGAAAATATTCGTCTCATTTCCAAAACATAGATCGTTTCTTTCTTGAGAAACCTAGGACGATGTGTGTATATAGAATATCGCAAATATTCCATTTCTCTTCTGAATATAAATTTTCTCTTCATATCTCTTAGTGGTTGTCTGGACTATTTCTTTTTTCCAGTTCCCTGTGATTTTCTTCATTCGTAACAAACCATATGGCATTTATTGCAGGCTCTTCATCCACTTATTTCCTCGTGGCTTCAGCTGCAGATTTTATCCCTCCAGCACCTTAACCTTTATCCAGAAAGACCCAAAGACGTTCCTGAGTATCGATAAGTTCAAAACCACCCCTATTTTAAACCCCAATTGCAGCAATGGCAACCTTTCGTGTTTACCCGTCCTTTATCGAAACTAGGACACAAGAATAACCATCAAGTTCTTCCTCTAGAACCCTTGATCAGCCAAAGCTCACGTTTTCCATTATTGACTCCGAAACTGAAACATCTTAATGGCAGTTGAACTGGTGTTCTAACCCATTAGAAGAATTCTCCGTGATAAGCGCGTATAGAAGCTCGACTTTAGTATGAATTCGCATGCTTACTGACCATCTTGATAAGGGATATGCTCCAAAGAAGATTAGATAATCATCAACCTACCCCAGAATCCTTTAATGATCTGAGAGAGCTTCTGCCCCGTTTATGGAATCAAATTCCTCGAAAAATGTTCAAAAACCTCGTGTGTAGTATGCAAAGAAGATGTCAAGCTGTTAACTCATTTAAACTATATTTTTTGCAGTTTAAGTTAATATCCCTAACTCATGTGTAGCATTTTATGTTGCAGTTGAAATAGAGGAAAATATTCGTCCCATTTCCAGAACATAGATCGTTTCTTTCTTGAGAAACCTAGGACGATGTGTGAATATATAATATCGCAAATATTCCATTTCTCTTCTGAATATAAATTTTTCTCCTCATATCTCCTAGTGGTTGTCTGGACTATTCCTTTTTTCCAGTTCTCTGTGATTGTCTTCATTCGTAGCAAACCATAGGGCATTCATTGCAGGCTCCTCAACCACTTCTTTCCTCGTGGCTTCAGCTGCAGATTTTAGCCCTCCAGCACCTTAACCTTTATCCAGAAAGACCCAAAGACGTTCCTGAGTATCGATACGTTTAAAACCACCCCTATTTGAACCCCAATTGCAGCAATGGCAACCTTTCGTGTTTACCCGTCCTTTATCGAAACTAGGACACAAGAATAACCATCAAGTTCTTCCTCTAGAACCCTTGATCAGCCAAGGCTCACGTTTTCCATTATTGACTCCGAAACTGAAACATCTTAATGGCAGTTGAACCTGTGTTCGAATCCATTAGAAGAATTCTCCGTGATAAGCGCGTATAGAAGCTCGACTTTAGTATGAATTCGCATGCTTACTGACCATTTTGATAAGGGATATGCTCCAAAGAAGATTAGATAATCATCAACCTTCCCCAGAATCCTGAAATGATCTGAGAGAGCTTTTGCTTTGTTTATATAACCAAATTCCCCAAGAAATGTTCAAAAACCTCGTGTATAGTATGCAAAGAAGATGTCAAGCTGTTAACTCATTTAAACTATATTTTTTGCATTTTAAGTCAATATCCCTAACTCATGTGTAGCATTTCATGTTGCAGTTGAAATAGAGGAAAATATTCGTCTCATTTCCAGAACATAGATCGTTTCTTTCTTGAGAAACCTAGGACGATGTGTGTCTATAGAATATCGCAAATATTCCATTTCTCTTCTGAATATAAATTTTCTCCTCATATCTCCTAGTGGATGTCTGGATTATCTCCTTTTTTCCAGTTCTCTGTGATTTTCTGCAGGCTCTTCATCCACTTATTTCCTCGAGGCTTCAGCTGCAGATTTTATCCCTCCAGCACCTTAACCTTCTTCCAGAAAGACCCAAAGACGTTCCTGAGTATCGAAAAGTTTAAAACCACCCCTATTTTACACCCCAATTGCAGCAATGGCAACCTTTCGTGTTTACCCGTCCTTTATCGAAACTAGGACACAAGAATAACCATCAAGTTCTTCCTCTAGAACCCTTGATCAGCCAAAGCTCACGTTTTCCATTATTGACTCCGAAACTGAAACATCTTAATGGCAGTTGAACTGGTGTTCGAAGCCATTAGAAGAATTCTCCGTGATAAGCGCGTATAGAAGCTCGACTTTAGTATGAATTCGCATGCTTACTGACCATTTTGGTAAGGGATATGCTCCAAAGAAGATTAGATAATCATCAACCTACCCCAGAATCCTTAAATGATCTGAGAGAGCTTCTGCCCCATTTATGGAAACAAATTTCTCAAGAAATATTCAACAACCTCGTGTGTAGTATGCAAAGAAGATGTCAAGCTGTTAACTCGTTCAAACTATATTTTTTGCAGTTTAAGTCAATATCCCTAACTCATGTGTAGCATTTCATGTTGCAGTTGAAATAGAGGAAAATATACGTCTCATTTCCAGAACATAGATCGTTTCTTTCTTGAGAAACCTAGTACGATGTGTGTAGATAGAATATCGCAAATATTCCATTTTTCTTCTGAATATAAATTTTCTCCTCATATCTCCTAGTGGTTGTCTGGACTATTTCTTTTTTCCAGTTCTCTGTGATTTTCTTCATTCGTAACAAACCATATGACATTCATTGCTGGCTCTTCATCCACTTATTTCCTCGTGGCTTCAGCTGCAGATTTTATCCCTCCAGCACCTTAACCTTTATCCAGAAAGACCCAAAGACGTTCCTGAGTATCGATACGTTTAAAACCACCCCTATTTTAAACCCCAATTGCAGCAATGGCAACCTTTCGTGTTTACCCGTCCTTTATCGAAACTAGGACACAAGAATAACCATCAAGTTCTTCCTCAGAAACCCTTGATCAGCCAAAGCTCACGTTTTCCATTATTGACTCCGAAACTGAAACATCTTAATGGCAGTTGAACTGGTGTTCGAACCCATTAGAAGAATTCTCCGTGATAAGCGCGTATAGATGCTCGACTTTAGTATGAATTCGCATGCTCACTGACCATTTTGATAAGGGATATGCTCCAAAGAAGATTAGATAATCATCAACCTACCCCAGAATCCTTGAATGATCTGAGAGAGCTTCTGCTCCGTTTATGGAAACAAATTCCTCAAGAAATGTTCAACAACCTCGTGTGTAGTATGCAAAGGAGATGTCAAACTGTTAACTCATTTAAACTATATTTTTTGCAGTTTAAGTCAATATCCCTAACTCATGTGTAGCATTTCATGTTGCAGTTGAAATAGAGGAAAATATTCGTTTCATTTCCAGAACAAAGATCGTTTCTTTCTTGAGAAACCTAGGATGTGTGTATTTAGATTGTTGCAGTTGATCCATTTCTCATCTGAATATAAATTTTTCTCCCCATATCTCCTAGTGGTTGTCTGGACTATTTATTTTTTTCCAGATCTCTGTGATTTTCTTCATCTGTAACAAACCATATGGCATTTATTGCAGGCTCTTCATCCACTCATTTCCTCGTGGCTTCAGCTGCAGATTTCATCCCTCCAGCACCTTAACCTTCATCCAGAAAGACCCAAAGACGTTCCTGAGTATCGATAACTTCAAAACCACCCCTATTTTAAACCCCAATTGCAGCAATGGCAACCTTTCGTGTTTACCCGTCCTTTATCGAAACTAGGACACAAGAATAACCATCAAGTTCTTCCTCTAGAACCCTTGATCAGCCAAAGCTCACGTTTTCCATTATTGACTCCGAAACTGAAACATCTTAATGGCAGTTGAACTGGCGTTCGAACCCATTAGAAGAATTCTCCGTGATAAGCGCGTATAGAAGCTCGACTTTAGTATGAATTCGCATGCTTACTGACCATTTTGATAAGGCTCCTAGATTTGCCGGGATATATAGCCGATGCAGGTGAGGCGACAGATAGACAGGGTGAAACGGTTCCCATACGCCTGCGCGGTGCTCCATAGTATGCGCGGCTTCTCACTGCAAACCCCACTTCTTCCCAAACTGTTGAATCGGCCGCAGACGTTTCGTACACCGTCCGGTCGCTCAATCTTCAGGATCGCGAGTTGAAAACGTCATGTTGTCCGGGTTTTAATTGTAGTGGGATCTCGCGCGGTGCCTGCTTTGATCCGTGGGACTCGCCGATTGATGTGCGCGGCATGTGATGGGTGATAAGTGATTTGGGCACCTGTTTAGCTTCGAGCAGGTTGAAGGTGATGGATAGCTACGGCACGAGGCCTCCACCCCTGCCCAGGAGGGTGAGGAACATATACGCCGAGCCTTTTTCGCACGAAACAAGGTAATTGAGGTGATTGTGTGTCGGCGAGATCAAAGGATGTACCGATTTCGGTCGCGTTTGACAGTTGCGGACTGATAGGGAGCCAGAAATACCTTCAGAGATAAGAGGGGAACAGTCGTAGTTATCTAACTCTGTCAAATTCGAACACATTTTTTTTAATTCTGTTTGAAATATTCAAGGAATTCAGCGATGTTCAGAAATGTGTTATCAGTGTCAAATCGGTGACTTGAAGACGACAATTTCAATAAATTACTTGAATATTAATGAAGATCTATATGAGAACTTGGAGATTTTCATTGCATGGGACATGAAAAAAGTTGTAAGGACTCAGTGAGTCGGGTGAATGTTGTGTTATCACAATTATCGCAATTACAAATCTTGATAGGGGATTTAATTTGAGTTTTCTCTCCCAGTCTCTGAAACAAGAAGCTATTAGAATGAATTTTCGAATAATATAAGAAAGGCCCTTGTGTAAAAATTTCAGCACTAATTTGTCAGGGATCGAAACTTTACTCGAAGAAATCGTTGCCGTACAATGAATAAAAGAGAAACACTTTGAACTATGATGTGTAAGGTTTCGTAGTCTAAATCAGACTTTTCGTCAAACAATTTCTATTTTTCGCACAACTTTGCAGAATCGTGACAATTTTTTGATTTTTTTAATTGAGATTTGTCAATATGTGATATTGTTATTCTATTTGAAAATTTCCTGAAACCAGTTCTTTTTTCAACGGTTTTGACGTAAAATTGTTCTCTATAAATTTGAAATATTTTGTTCAGAAGGGATAGATCGAGTTGCAATAGATAGATAGATTCATTAAAAAAAGAACTGGTTTCAGGGAATTTTGGAATAAAATAACGATATCAACATCTAGTAATCAATATCAATCTATGCTCATCATACAAAATCTAAATATTGTCACGATTCTGCGAAATTGCATGAAAAATAGAAGTTGTCTGACGAAGGAGTCTGATTTAGACTCCGAAACGTTACGCTTCAGAATTCAAAGTATTTTCTTTTTGTTCATTGTTAGGCAACAACTTCTTCTTGTAAAGTTTTGGCCGCTGACAAATTGGTGCTCAAATTTTTACACAGAGGCCTTGTGTGAAATCTATGAGTACCGATCGAATTACATAGAAACTCACCATAATTTTCTCTAGAATTCGAAAAAAAATCTAGTTTTCGTTTTTTCTTGGACATTCATAAAAAAAAAATTTTGTGGTAAAATTGAATTTTCCTATGAAACTGTTACGTGATATGAATTATCTCTTATCTCAGAAAAAAACTTAAGGATACAAACAATACAATGAAAAACATTCCAGTAATTTGAAATTAGATAAGGAAATGAAAAATATAAACTCTGAAGAATGAAGAAACGTTTAGTTTGTTGAGGGTTTGCATCACCTTTGGAATCTCTTTGTAATTATTGTTTTGTTATTCGTTCTCATGAATTAACTTGAATCGAAATATTTTTTTTTTCAATGTTGAAATTTTTTGTAACTTATGAATTTCAACGTTATTTTTATAGTCTTCATGCAAATTTTTGAAATATATAACGATATAACTCTTCCTTAATTTTCCTTTGTGTATAGTTTTTCCATCAAGAAAATAAGTTTTGAAATGCAGGATCCGTGAAACTTGTTACTTTATGTTTTGTTCTCGAAAATTGTTCATCACAATCTTAAATTATCTCAATAGATTGAGATCAACGATTAAATTTTCTATAAGCTGTAGAAATGTTCAAAATGAATTGGAAATTGGTAAATTACAAGAAAAACCTTCAATATTCTAAATAACATATGATTCGGACTCAGTGGAATCCGAGTAAAAAAACTTTAAAAAAATAACTGATCCAAAATTTTCAGAAATGCAAACAACAACAACTACACCATTTCCAATTGTAATTCAGGAATCGTCAATTGACATTCAGAAAACATTACTTGTATTTCAGATTAGTCAATTCTATTTCAGAAAACATCAAGTGTTATTCAGATTTGTCAATTGAATTTCCGAAAATGTCAAACGAAATTCAATTGACTTATTCGAAATTCAATTGATGATTTCTGAAATTGAAGTGGCTAATCTGAAATACACCTGACAATTTCTGAATTACACTAGGAAATGGTTTGAAATTCATCCATTCTATCCATCAGAAAAACTTCAGTCTTTTTATCTAGGATGAATTGGAAAGACTGGCATACGAAATTCTTTTTAACCTCAAGAATCCACGTTTGGATTATATACAACTCAAAGACTCACCCTGTATTTGATTTTCGGTGAATAAACATTGGGAATCGAAAAATCAGCATTTATCAATTTACACAAATTTCGTGTAGCAATTATTCGATAACGATAATAGCTTGACAGAACGGCATAGTCGATATATTCGAAATCAATCAACCGTAATCTTCCCAAAGCTATCAGAAGGTAATTTATCTTCGAATCAATATCGTGGCTTCAACCATGTAAATCGCGTATTAATCAAATGACTACCGGAATGGATATCGTAAATGGATTCAATTCTTCAACTTATTCAGACGGAAATTCATTCTGATAGCTTCGCGATACTCTCGCTATAAAAAAATGTTATATTATGATATATGAAGCTCCTGCTGAACATTGTCTTTCTCGATTTGTCAACCGGAGTGAAATGATGTAATTTTTCCGATTGGTGGATGATGGAACGAATTCAATCGGACAATATTTTATTTTCATTCGGGAATTGATAGAATGCAGACAAATTGATATCGACGGATTGATTTCAGTTGCAATGATGGAATTGAAAATGTGGAAATTATTATGTGTGTTCCATGCGTTGGGAATTGTAGTTAGTTTTGAAATTATTTACATAAAATCTCGAAAATCTCCTTACTACAAAATTGACGTGATAAAATCGAGACGCAGTCATTGAATTATACGACAAACGAGTTACTTCCTTAACAAGGTTATACGACTGTATTCAATGAATAAGTGCTGTATAATTGAAGATGCAGATCATTCAAAGGAAGGGAGATATGAATTCAACGAGTAGAAGAATCTACTTCCCAAATTCACATTTTTTTCACTTTCTAAATGAAATGAATGATTAATTCCAGTTAGGTACGTAATACTCGATAAATGTGTATTAACTGTTCGTTTGGGGAATTGAATGAATCATAATGAATTGTTAATAATTAGCTTTATCGAATAACCGTATAAACCTGTTTGTTCTGTGAATATTTTAATGTATGGTCAACTTTGAATTTGGCTATTCAGCGTAATAATAAACTGCTCTGCAAGAGTTGGGGATATTGACTTAGATTGCAAAAAAATATAGTTAGAATGAGATTTTGTTATGAGAAATTTTATTCCCAGAGAATTCAAGCATTTTAAGACTATCAATACAAAGAATGGCGTTCATGGGCATCAATAACAGCTTGACATCTTCTTTGCATACTACACACGTGGTTGTTTAACATTTCTTGAAGAATTTGGTTCCATAAACGGGGCAGAAGCTATCTCAGATCATTTAAGGATTCTGGGGTAGGTGGATGATACTCTAATCTTCTTTGAAGCATAGTCCATGTATGTTCTATGCAATTCAAATCTGGTGAGTGCGGAGGTATTGGTAAGAGTGGAATACCAAGCTTCTCGCTCACATTTTCAACTATGGGTGCAGTCTAGCGTTATCGTCTAGAATTTGAAAATTTTCACCGATGGCAGCGTGAAAATTTGGCAAAACATTGTCAATCACATGCTCCCTATAGTGTAAGGCTGTCATATTCCCAGGACAAATGTGTAAATCTGTGCGCCCGTTGAAACATATCCCGGTCCATACCATAACACTACACCATCGGAATGGATGGACTTCTTGGACATAGCGACTATTACGGGGTATGGCATTTTCAGAAAACTCGTTTCAAATCGAAACCGTTGATAGACTGACTTAATTTCAAAATAAGAAAATTCATGAAGCATAAGCAAAGATCCAAACTTCAGAAAAAAGGCGACCAGATTGACGAAATGTCTCATACTGATTTTTATTGGATCGATTCAAGTTGTTACTGAGTTTTAAATGATTTTACAGCGATTTTTTGAAGATTACATAATTCTCAAAACGATTGAATACGATATCCCTATCTCTTGTGGAGCAGTATATGTGACAGGAAAACATTTTCGAAGATTTGAAGTCACTTTTATATAATTATGTTGTTTGAGGAAAAAACACAGTTTTCAAAAACAGCTTTATTTAAAGCGTTTGATGAGGGATACAGACAATAGACACTAGTCTCACTATTCTTACTATTCTTGTGCGTAATTAAATATCGAACCTATTTATACCTTCGGTATTATGATACAGTCAGCACTAGGAAAAGAGACACGTGTGCTTCGTTTGTAAAAAATAACATGGTCATATTAATATCTCAATTAGGATACAATGTTGAAGCTATCTTAGAATACAGGGGGTGTATTACGTAATTATATATTGTTAAGTCATGATTCAGGTGACTGAGACATTAAAGAAGTATGTTTAACACCTCTAAAATTCGAAGGTACATTGAGGTGGTAGGTTCCGAAACACAAGGGACGACCTCTGTGCAAGAAGACACAAACCAGCGGCCTTAATGACCGAATAAACATCCAGTAATTGCTCCGGAGGGATGAAAACATAAACGAAGAAGCCCTACCGGAAACCCATCGAGAAAAAGCCATCATCCTTATCTCAACAGATCCATTACGCCAGCGCCTAATATAAACTTGCGGACTCCAGTTGCTGTTGATGCTCGCCTGCCCACCGACAAACTTTTCGATTTATAAACCAGCCATGATCACTCATTGGTCATATCGGAAAAAACGGAGATTGGCGAAGGGCTCGTAAATCAAAAAAGTTGGGCAACTTCTCGCCTTATCTGGAGGTGTCAGAGATAAAAGCCCGGAGGAACATGACAGCTTTCGGGAGAGATTAGTGGAGTTGAATGTTAAACATAAAAGTTTACGTGATGGGATCGTCAGTCGGTTGTATCTCAATGATGCTCGAGATGGGGCACAGATAGAGGCTGTTTCCGGGACTGGTTTATATCGGGGAACCTTCGATCTGTTTCCTTCTGGGGGCTGACCCCGAATATTCGATATACACTGCGCGAAAAAATTAACGCACATTATGGAAATCTCAAATTTATTCTACAACTGAAGTTGTCCTCAATGATAATTATTTTTATCAGAATTATTGTGTATTGGCTCCATTCTAAAATCAGTTGTTCTCGATCAATTCTAGTGATCAATAGTTTTTCTTTCGTTTGATTTTCTACACGCGATCGCTATGCAACGCGAAACACGCAATTTGACGCAAGAGGAATGTGCCCAAGCGGTAGTTTTGCGAGAAGAAGGGTGGACATATACAAGAATTGCAGAAAGGTTTGGAGTTTCCCCATACAAGTGTGTCCAGAATGTTGCAGCGATTCAGGGAGACAGGTATGAATGTCCGAAGACCAGGACAGGGTAGACCACGGGTAACTACTGCCATTCAACAACGTTGCTTGAGTGTTTTTTCGTTGAGACAACGGTTTGCAACCGCTCGCCTCCTTCAAAATCAGCTTGGGCAAACTCATGGGGTGCAAATTAGCACTTAGACAATATGAAATCGTCTCAGAGAATATTCTTGCCTCGTGTCGCAGCAAGAGGCCCAGCTCTTACCCCTGCCCATCGAAGGGCTCGTTTGGATTTTCCGAGAGAGGATATACATTGGGAAGAGGTCGATTGGGAAAGAGTTTTCTTCACAGATGAGACTAGATTCTGCCTCCACCATTGTGATCGACGTTCTCTTGTATACCGACGTCCACATGAAAGATATGCTCAGTGCAATTTCCTGAATATTACTGGTTTCGGGAGAGGATCGATTATGGTATGGGGTGGAATATCTTTGACTGCTCACACAGACCTAGTGGTCGTTGATAATGGAGCTATGAATACTGATTAGTATATAAGGAACATTCTTGAAGAGCATGTAGTGCCATTTGCCCCATACATTGGTGAAAATTTCATTTTTATGGACGATAATGCCAGACCCCATCGTGCGCGCATCGTTCAGGAGTACCTTGAAGAGGTTGAAGTCTCTCGAATGGAATGGCTAGCAAGAAGTCCAGATCTCAATCCGATTGAGTAGATTTGGGACAACCTCAATAGAAGGCTGAGGAGTTCAGAAAATCATCCAGCTACTCTTAATGACTCAGGAATCCAACCCGGGGTGGAAATACCAAGTATTAAATCACTTATGAGCATTTCGGTATTTTGAAGATTGTTCATTTCTCTTCTTTCTCATAAGATTCGGTGAAATCCTGAATTTTCCTTACATTTAATATGTCTTGTTTCGTTCAAAACCTTCCCGAGAGAACATGAAAAATAAGTTATAAAATCAATGTATAGTTAACTTTCTTTAAATTTGACATTTTCAGAATGTGCGTTAATTTTTTTGCGCTGTGTATTTGCAACAGATTTGGCAGTATTTTTAGTGAAGTAAAGAAGTTCATTAATCTTCTGCATGGAGCCCATGGTTCTTGATCATGGAGTGAGAAGTCTTGAAGTGAATTTAGCTGGAGAAGGTTTCTGATTAGGACTTGAAGTACCTTCTTGAGTTCAGGCATCACTTGATGAATCAATTGGTCTCTGATGCTGCCAAACGTCCCAGGGTCAAATCCAGACTGGTTCATTGTTGAATTTTGAACATAGCTATCTCGAAATGAAAGACTGTTGAGTCTAGGCTAGAAGCTTCTTGACCTCGTCTGGATATCCTGAACACCCTTCATGAGCTAGACAGACACCTATCCCTCGGGACCCCCTGCAACATATCCCCGAATCGATCTCAGAGCCATAATTTCGTTTTCCATTCCCCCTCCCTCTCCTCCTTCGTAAAACGTCCCAGAAAAAGCAACACGGAGCTCATTTCCACGTCCCTAATGGCTCAATTTCTATTCATGACGCAAAAACGAAATATTAACTACATTTTAGCACTGTGTTCCTTCTCGAGGGCTGCGAGAAAAACTGCAGTCGAGTCAATTCCTGGCCGACAATCGAATTGGAAGCGACAACACTACGGACTACCAATTTCGCCGTAGCTACGCGTAGCCGTAGCGACGCCGACATCCAGAGGGAGTCCCATTTGCATGCAAATCTATTCGCGGTAACAACAACGAGAAGGATATTTACAGCTTCACGGAGGAAACGTCCAAATTAGAGAGGCAGGTGGACCGTATCTCTTGGAGAGGTGGTGCATTTGTCCCCGGGAGCTTTCCTCGAGTAATTGCTAGCTGCAGCAAATTAAGTGAGCTGGGGTGATGGACCTTTTCTTCGCGAGCTTGTTTTTTGTCCAACTTTTTGTATTTTGGAGTTTCCGACGTCGATTTAAGACTCATTGATAAAAAACTTTATGATGTCTGGATGGTATAGCTTTAACAAGACGAATAATGTTGAAATTTTCAAGACTAGCATGGTCTGAAAACGATAGATGTTCTCCAGACATAGCCAATTCAATTTTCAAGTAACCATAAGAAGCTTCGTCTCAGAAACAAAAGAATCATTCAGAGATATTTTTAAATAACAGAAGAATGGCCTTTTCGTTAAACTCCCTTTTGAAAACTTGTTGTTTCGTTTTTTAAACTGGCTGAGAAAACTCTTGAAAGCCATTCTGGCCATAGCATTAATTATTCTGGAGGTTGGTTAATTTTTCAATATGATACAGCTTGAGACCTTCTGAACGGAAAATGTAACAGGCAACATGAACAGTTTTGGAGCTATAGCCAGTCAAACACAAGAACTTGGGCTCTGCGCATTAATTATATCTGAAAAAAATTTGATCTCGGTGAACTTGGATGATTTTTTGATATTTCACAGCTTAGAACATCATCAACAAAAAATGTAAAAGGCAAAAAGCTTAAGAATGAACAGAATTCGAGGTAAAACCAGTCAATAACAAGAAATTCTGCTCTGCGCATTAATTACACAAAAAAAATATATTCTGCGTGAAATCGGCTACTTTTTTAATATGTTACAGCTTGAGACCTTCAGGACGAAAAATGTTCTAGTCAAAAGGCTTAAGAATGAACAGGTTTGAAGCTGCATCCATTCAAACACAAGAAATTCGGTTCTGAGCATTATTTATACCTAAGAAAAATCAAATCTCGGTGAAATCGGCTTAATTTTTGATATGTTAGTGCTTAGAACATTCTCAACAAAAAATTTAATTGGCAAAAGACTTAAGAATGAACAGGTTTAGAGCTACAGTCAGTCAAACATCAAAAATTTGGCTCTGCGTACCTATTGATTATAATTAAGGAAAAATTAATCTCAGCGAAATCGGCAAATTTTTTAATATGGTACAGCTTGAGACATTCTAAACGAAAAATTAAATAGGTGAAAAGCTTAAGATTGACGGGTTTCGAGCTACAGTCAGTCAAACACAAGAAATTCGGCTCGGCGCGTTTATTATACCTAAGAAAAATTTAATTTCGGTGAAATCGGCTAATTTTTTGATATGTTACAGCTTAGGACATTCTCAACGAAAAATGTAATAGACGAAAAGCTTAAGGATGAACAGGTTTCGAGCTATAGCCAGTCAAACACAAGAAATTCGGCTCTGCGCATTAAATAAAAATTTCATCTCATTGAAATCGGCTAAAAGATGAAGAAAATAGTGGACAACCATTTAAAAACGAGGATAATTCTCGATGAAGTACAGAGACTTGTCTGTATCCCCATCTGTGCCGAAACTTCGGAACTACAAGATCCAAAAAGTATCTGGATCTCTGTAAGAACCAACTGAAAGACGCACTTTTAAACCAAACTGAACTTTAACCAAAGTATGGCGTGATCTGGTTTACATGGCTTTCCTGGACCTTCTTTCTCTTAATCTCCCTTGAAAATGCGATTTCTCACACGGAAAAAATCTTGCTCAACACTGACGCGATGAGCAATGATCGCCGTCGAATCGATCCCATGATTGATGGATACCCATCACCAGAAGCGTCATACGAATCCTCGACATCATCGAATAAACCCCAGCGGGGTGATATTTCATACGGAAATACGTCGGGTAAATCTAGTGGTCTAATCCCAGACAGCTCGTGCGCTCTTGACAAATAGGGACTGCATGAACGTTGCTTATAAAACATAATTTCATGCCTGGACGGAGTTTCGTTATGGGGGAAGAACAGATCAGTGATATAAATCGTCTTCGGTTCATTCATAAATATTGCTCGAATAACAAGGCACAAATCTCCCATTAAATTAAAAATAGATGGAGGATTTCGGCCTGCTTTGATGTTCCAGCCCTAATGCGTCATTTGGTGGTTTATACATTAGGGTTTCATGCTCCGCGTGAGATGAAAGGAGGAGGAAATTAAAGAAGTTCTGCGAGATGATGTAGATTAAGATACGAAGTGATGGTATAGATTGATGCAACAAGGTAGCTACAACAATTCCTTCAAGACTTTAGGAGATTTAACTCCTGCAAGGGCGTCTTCAACTTTTGCTACCCGAAGGTTACATTTTTGTTCAGAATGTTCTAAGATTGAATTTTTCTTAGGTATAAAAAATGCGCAGAGCCGAATTTTTTTTGTTTGAATATATGTAGCTCGAGACCTCTTCATTCTTAAGTCTTTTGCCAACTACATTTTTTGTTCAGAATGTGCTAAGCTTCAACATATTGAAAGATCAGCTGATTTCACAGAGTTTTAATTTTTCTTAGGAATGAATAATGTGCAGAGCCGAATTTTTCGTGTTTGAGTGATTGAAGCTCGAAATTTGATCATTCTTAAGTCTTTTGCCAATTACATTTTTTGTTCAGAATATTCTAAGCTTAAACATTTAAAAAAAATATCCGATTTCACCGAGATTTAATTTTTCCTAGGTATAAATAATGACCAGAGCCGAATTTTTTGTGTTTGAACAGATGTAGCTCGAGATCTGTTCATTCTTAAGCTTTTCGCCTATTACATTTTTCGTTGAGAATGTCCCAAGCTGTATCATATTAAAAAATCATCCGATTTCACCGAGATTTATTTTTTCTCAGGTAGGTATAATTAATGCGCAAAGCCGAATTTTTTATGTTTGACTCCCTGTAACTCCAATAATGTTCATTTTTAAGCCTGTTGCCAATTACATTTTTCGTTCATGAAGTTCTAAACTTCAACATATTAAAAAATTAGCCAATTTCATCGAGAAAAAAATTTATCCCAGGTATAATTAATGCGCAGAGCCTTATTTCTTGTGTTTGAATGGCTGCAGCACAAAATCTGTTCATTCTTGAGCTTTTTCTCAAATCCATTTTTTGTTCAGAAGATTCTAAGCTGTATTATATTAAGAAAGTAGCCGATTCCACAGAGAATAAATTTTTCTTAGGTGTAGTTAATGCGCAGAACTGAATTTCTTGTGTTTGACTGGCTTCAGCTGGAAATCTGTTCATTTTTAAGCTTTTCACCTATAACATTATTCGTTGATAATGTCCCAAGCTGTATAATATCAAAAAATTAGCCGATTTCACCGAGATAATTTTTTTCCCAGGTATAATTAATTAATGCGCAGAGCCGAATTTTTTATGTTCGACTGACTGTAGCTCGAAACCTGTTCATTCTTAAGTCTTTTGCCAATTACATTTTTTGTTCATAAAGTTCTAAGCTGCAAGATATTGAGAAATTAGCTAATTACACCGAGAACAAAATTAATCTCAGGTATAATTAATGCGCAGAGCCTTATTTCTTGTGTTTGAATGGTTGCAGCACAAAACCTGTTCAATTTTGAGCTTTTTACCAATTACATTTTTTGTACAGGAGGTTCTGAGCTGTATTATATTAAGAAAGTAGCCGATTTCACAGAAAATGAATTTTTTTAATGTCTAATTGATGCGCAGAACCGAATTTCTTGTGTTTGACTGGCTTCAGCTTGAAATCTGTTCATTCTCAAGCTTTTTGCCTTTTACATTTTTCGTTGCTAATGTCCTAAGCTGTTACATATCAAAAAATTAGCCAATTTCACCGAGATTAAATATTCCCTAGGTATAATTAATGCGCAGAGCCGAACTTCTTGTGTTTGACTGGCTGTAGCTCAAAAACTGTTCATGCTTTAGCTTTTAAGTAAAAACGATGTCGAGCAAATCAGTCCAAAGAATCAAGGGTCAGTCATTTTTTTCCTCGCTACTTTTGGGAAGAAGATTAGTGTTATCCTTCATCATTTTCTTATTATTTGAGCCATTGCTAAGATTCTCCTCGTGATCTTCGGCAAATGAGGGAGGATTGGAAACACCCCATCTACCCCTGGGGATTTTTATGGCTGAAAGTTTCTTATTGCCCATTTCAGTCGTTGCTTTGTTTATATTTTCTCCGTAATATCCAAGTCCATCCTACAGGAGTTCTAAGTTTGTTCCATTGCTATTCCAGAGTTGGAATTCTTGAGCTGTTGGTCAGAATCAACTTGGTTGGAAACACTTGGTTTCAAAAGAGAGTCTCACAAGGTGAACACTTCCAAAAGTGCCATTTCTTCCTTCATCCAAAAGGGTTAGACTCTCATAAGAGGAAGGCAACTGTATGTACGATCCTTTCACCCTCCCTTACACCGACTTATTCGCTCACAAAGAAAATAAAGAGGGCGCTGAACTCCCATACAGAAAGATACGTATTCCCCGCTGCAGGAAAAACTGATTTATTTTGGCCAATGCACCCTCCTCGAATGGGGGCAGCAATTCGTCCTGTTTCAGCCTCCCAGATGCATCCATCGCTCCTAATAGCGTGCATATCCCCGAAAAACACTTGGCAAAGGCTCCAGCGATGCGAAATCCATCTCATACGTCATCTTTAATGGCGATTCCGGTCGTTTTTATCGTTTTTTTTCTCGAGGTGCTCAGGTGAGCGCCAGAATGGGGGTTGGAGGGTTGCATTCAATTGGGGAGACTTCCAGGAACTGTTAAATGTTCAATTTCAGATAGTGGGTGCATATTTTCATGAGTTTTCCTGAAATTTAGCTAGAAAACAAACTACGTCATACTAAGAGAAGTTAACACAGGATCTCCAATACGACTCCTTTGTCCCTCGAGTTAAAATGAAGAGGAATTCTCAAAGAGATTCTCAAGGGTGTATCAATAAACATCATTCGAAGTACTGAATGTAGAAGTTGCGATGTTGCCATGTGTACGAGAAATCCGGATATATCAAGAAATCCAGTTATCGTTCTTCTTATGGAGAATTTTTTTAGGGCACCAAGATATTTTCGTCTCATTAATCCGTCGTTCGCGTGCGCTGCCTTGTGCAACTTCGGATGGAAATTGCGAGGAAATTATTCATCTGGTAGGTTCCGCCTTATCTCGGGACTTATGTCATCCGCTGGTAAATATAGAACTTCATGTTTGCCCGATAGAATCTTGGTATGCCCGCGAATTGCTCAAAACAACGATGGATAGTGGCGCGATCTGCAGTCTTATAAATCAACTGAGCGTACATACGGCAAGAGTTACGACAAATGCTGATAACACAGGATATACACTGCGCAAAAAAATTAATGCACATTCTGAAAAACTCAATTTTAATGAAAGTTAACTCTACATTAACGTTATAACTTATTTTTTATGTTCTCTCGGGAAGGTTTTGAACGAAACAAGACACATTAAATGGGAGAAAAATTCAGGATTTCACCGAATCTCATGTTGAAGAAAAGAAATGAACGATTTTCAAAATACTGAAATACTGATAAGTGATTTCATACTTGGTATTTCCACCCCTTGCCTTAATTACAGCTCGGCAACGACGATTCATACTCAAAATGAGTGATCTTAAAATGTTCTGATCTAATCCTTCCCAGATTTCTCCGAGTTGGATTCCTAAGTCATTAAGTAGCTGGATCATTTCCTGAACTCCTCAGCCTTCTATTGAGGTTGTCCCAACCTGCTCAATCGGATTGAGATCTGGAATTCTTGCTAACCATTCCATTGGAGAGACTTCAAGCTCCATTCAGTACTCCTGAATGATGCGCGCACGATGGGGTTTGGCATTATCGTCCATGAAGATGGAATTTTCACCAATGTATGGGGCAAATGGCACTAAATGCTCTTCAAAAATGTTTCTTATATACTTATCAGCATTCATATCTCCATTATCAATGACCACTAGGTCTGTGGGAGCAGTCAAGCAGATATTACACCCCATACCATATCTTTCATGTAGACGTCTGTATACAAGGGAACGTCAATCACAATGGTAGAGGCAGAATCTAGACTTATCTGTGAAGAGAACTCTTTCCCAATCGGCCTCTTCCCAATGGATATGCTCTCTTGCAAAATCCAAACGCGCTTTTCGATGTTCTGGGGTAAGAGCTGAGCCTCTTGCCGCGAGACGAGGCCTTAAATCATATTCTCTGAGGCGATTTCTCATTGTCTGAGTGCTAATTTGCCCCCCATGAGTCTGCTCAAGCTGATTTTGAAGGAGGCGAGTGGTTGCAAACCGTTATCTCAACGAAGAAACTCTCAAGTAACGTTCTTGAATGGCAGTTGTTACCCGTGCTCTACCCTGTCCTAGTCTTCGGACATTCATACCTGTCTCCCTGAATCGCTGCAACACTCTGGACACACTTGTATGGGAAACTCCAAACCTTTCTGCAATTCTTGTGTACGTCCACCCTTCTTCTCGAAAAACTACCGCTTGGGCACATTTCCATAATGTGCGTTAATATTTCTGCGCAGTGTATGTACTTTTCGACATCGTTTCTCTTTACCATCGCTCGTATTCATTCCTGTAATTGAAAGGCTTGCTTGAAAGGGGATATTCAATACGCGGAGTCATCTGTTCCTAAGTTTGTACTCAGGAGAGATGCAGATTGAAGAGGAAACAATGAAAAAATTGATTTAATCTCTGGTGAAACTCGTATAATTTTGTGTGGATTCAGTTTTAGCATATATTTTCTTCAATTTTGATAGTCGCGTACCTGGATATGGATTTCAACAACGCCAAAAAGGCCCTGACCTTTTTTATTCGGGTTGTTTTTCCTAGTTTACGAAGCAGTGTGGCTCAGCGTTGTCCGAACGACGATAATTCCCGTGTTTTTATATCGCGAAAAGTCATTTTCCCCAACGAAAATTATCGCCTGGTTCTGGACACAACGAATATCGAAAATTTAATGTGGGATTTCGTTGTTTTAACGTTCCGTGAGTCGTTACTTTTAATGGGAAACGTCGTCATGGAAAAGGGTATTCATAGGATCTGATGCTGATTCCGCTGTGGACAATACCGCTGATTTCCTTTGATGTTGAGGACTTATCTTCGTTATCGAAAGCAACCACAGTTTTGGTAGGTTTTAAGAGTTTACTCAACTAACGATGTCAGTTTTTTATAATGTTGTTTCAGGGATAATTCTTTTTGTGGATGAGTTGAGTTTCTGAGGGTTTTTATCTTAACTGCTCCACAAGAGTAAGGGATAACGTTTCAATCGTTTTGAAAAGTGTGTAATCTTCGAGAAAATCGCTGTTAAATCATTTAATACTCAATAACAACTTGAATCGATCCAATAAAAATCAGTATGAGACATTTCGTCAATCTGGTTGCCTTTTTTCTGAAGTTTGGTTCATGAAAGTTCTTATTTCGAAATGGAGTCAGTTTATCAACGGCTTCGATTTGAAACGAGTTTTCTGGAAATGCCAAGTCGTAAATTGACAAACGTTGAGGCTAATAGGGCCATCGGAATTCTACAGGGTGGCCTAACTCAGGTTGTTGTAGTGGAAGGGCTCCAACCCAATAAACGCCTTCTAAAAACGTTGTATTTTTTAGGTAACGTCAATTATTTTCATCGTTGAAAAAACTGGAAAATGTGGTTAGGAAATACGTTTCTTTTTCGTTTCATAGTAACGTTTTTTTTCTTACGTTCCTTCAAGGTGAATTCAACGTTGCAAGACTAGTTATTATCATGAATAACATACCGTTATAAAACGTTATTATTCAGTTTAAGCGTAACGATGTATTTTCGTTTGGAAAATAACGTTGCTGAGTAACGAGTTCTCAACGTTGATGTATATTTCAGAATGTTACATATATGAAACGTTTATTTTGTGCGTTGACGTAACGTTGATTTCAGATATCGAATAAACCATTATTCGCGCTTCGCTTGGCTCTTCTTGGCGGGGGCACTACCGTGCCCCTAGATATGAGGGTCATCCTAGAATGTCCCTCTATTTTTAGGCCATTCTGTATAGCGAACTTGGCAAACCAGGACTACACTCACAAGGGGACTCGAAAGTCTTGTAAATAAGACTCATACAACTTGACTACACGTTATATACTATAATTCAACGTTTTTTCAACGTTCTCAATGAACCCTCCTGACCATATTCGTGCAGAGAAGAGCCCAATCAATCAGCAACGCTTCCAGATCGATTAAGAGCGTTCAGAGTGAGTCTCCTCATCAACACACGCTATCGACAAGGCCGAATAAAAACTCCCCAATTCCAGATCCAATTAATCTACTCCTTTCTGGAGAAGGTTAGGCGGCGTTGCCACGTCCACGGTTGGCAAATTGATCAATTGAACCCGAAATTATGTCATAAAATCCAATTGAGAAGTCGTTGTTGTACGCAGGCATCGTGTCCTGGGGCTCAGACGATGATTGGATTCGACAATGCAGAGGCATTTATTCAAATTCGGTCTGGAGCGGTGCCTTGGGAGGAATTGCTGCTTTGTATGGCTTCTCGTGGCGTTGTGTTTGCGCTTAATTGGACCTCTGATGCATTGGATCTCGGGGATATTCTAGGAAGCTTATCGGCTTCTTGAAAGAGCTGGTATTGAACCCCGTCTGTATTGGTTTTACTGAGAAATGCTCCAAAAGATCTATTTCTCGAGATGATTCCATGGAAAAATTATCCAAATGGTCATATAGGGACATGCTAAGTTAACCACAGCTCCACTAATGATTCATTATTGGTTGTAGTTTGTAGATTGTAGAGTTATTAAACTTATTTCACAAACTCTATGCCTTAATCAAAATAAGTGACTCGACCGTTTCGTAACTACACTGCGCAAAAAAATTAACGCACATTTTGGAAATCTCCAATGTACTCTATAACGAAGGTGTTCTCAATGATAATTATTTTTATCAGAATTATGCATGCATATGTTATCCACTTTCAACGTTTTCTTTAATACAAATGTTTTTTCCCAGCAGAAATGAAAGAAGATGATATTATCAGATTTTGAATGTATTGGCTCTATTGTGAAATCAGTTGTTCTCGATCAATAGTTTTTCTTTCGTTTGATTTTCTACATTCGACTGCTATGCAACGCGAAACACGCAATTTGACCCAAGAGGAATTTGCCCAAGCGGTAGTTTTGCGAGAAGAAGGGTGGACACAAGAATTGCAGAAAGGTTTGGAGTTTTCCATACAAGTGTGTCTAGAATGTTGCAGCGATTCAGGGAGACAGGTATGAATGTCCGAAGACCAGGACAGGGTAGACCACGAGTAACAACTTCCATTCAAGAACGTAACTTGTGAGTTTCTTCGTTGAGACAACGGTTTGAAACCGCTCGGCTCCTTCAAAATCAGCTTGAGCAAAATCATGGAGTGCAAATTTGCACTCGGACAATAAAAAATCATTTCAAAGAATATGATTTAAAGCCTCGTGTCGCGACAAGAGGTCCAGCTCTTACCCCAGCCCTTCGAAGGGCGCGTTTGGATTTTGCGAGAGAGCATATCCATTGGGAAGAGGCCGATTGGAAAAGAGTTCTCTTCACAGATGAGTCTAGATTCTGCCTCTTCCATTGTGATCGACGTTCCCTTGTATACAGACGTCCACATGAAAGATATGCTCAGTGCAATTTCGTAAATACTACTGGTTTCGGGGGAGGATCGATTATGGTATGGGGTGAAATATCCTTGACTGCTCGCACAGCCCTAGTGGCCATTGATAATGGAGCTATGAATGCTGATAAGTATATGAGGAATATTCTTGAAGAACATGTAGTGCCATTTACGCCATACATTGGTGAAAATTTCATATTGATGGACGATAATGCCAGACCCCATCGTGCGCGTATCGTTTGAAGAGGTTGCAGTCTCTCGAATGGAATGGCCAGCAAGAAGTCCAGATCTCAATTTGATTGTGCAGGTTTGGGACAACCTCAATAGAAGGCTGAGAAGTTCAGAAAATCATCCAGCTACTTTTAACGACTTAGGAATCCAACTCGGAGAAATCTGGGAAGGATTAGATCAGAACATTTCAAGATCACTCATTTTGAGTATGAACCGTCGTTGCCGAGCTGTAATTAACGCAAGGGGTAGAGTATTAGGTAGTTTCAAGAAGTGAAAAACCAAAGCAGTAGGTTTCTGAAAAAGGGGAATTTTTCGTGTTATTCAGTTATGATTTTCGAGTCGGGAAGCGCGATCGGAAATTGCAGTAGTTGTTGCGAAATGGGAGTAAAGCGTTTCAGGAGTTTTTATTTCAGAGAACTCAGATTATATTTCTACGAGGAAAAATAAAAAGTCAGAACTTTCCAATTTTAACTGATGAGGATAGTTCGAGTCCAAAAGTCTTGGCATCTCGCACCTCTTATCACCTCACATCTTATTTTCTTTTGGATTTTGGGTAAGCAGGTATGAAATTGTGTTAGACAGTCTGAGGTACAGACGTATGGATCAATTAGTCATATTATCATCTTCTTCTTTTGACTGGTTTTTGGGAAATAGATTTTTATGTAAGTTACTTCACTGGTTTCAATTATCCCTAAAAACTGAAAACTCCCTACGAGAAAAATAACACTTAGTCCTCCTCTTTCTCAGAAGGTCTTTCCCACTTTCTCTCCGAGGTGGAGAGAGCCAAATTTTGTAGTTAGTTCGACGTGAAGCCGCTCTCTCGGCAACCCCTTATGAATAAAATCATTTCTTATTACAAAAACGACAAAGCTGATATAGGGTGTCTATTACAATAGTTGTGATCTTTAAATCGTCGATAACTGTCGAAAATGCAACCCGACGTATGCAAGTCTATCATTCGCGTTGGCCGACGACCATAGAACATAATTTTCCGCTCGTATGAACACAGAGGCGCATCGGCCGAAACCAATCTGCATCCTAATGCCGATTCGTCATAATAACGAATCAGAATTTAAATAGTCGCAATTATTCGGTGCGATCATGCGTCCGGCATCTCGAAATTGACGAGTTTCCGAGCTGGCTGAAACGATGTGATGAATTAAAACGCGTCCTCTGGCTCGGAAGCGATTGTTTACGCGATTCGCCGGTGGAATGGCCAAAAACCTGCCGGGCATGCGCCCGTTTTGAGTCGCATAATGCAAGCGACGCGACGCAGGTGTTCCGTGATTGCCGAAATTCGCGATGCGTGAATTAGTTCCGGCCGAACGGTTTGGCGCGGACTTTCTTTGTTCTAATTTGTTTCATTTCGGGATGAACGTTAAATGGCTGTTTACGCCTGAAAAGCGCGTCGAATTCGTTCAGATCTGTCACGGATTGTTGAAAATTCGGAATGTATATGATAAAACGTTACAATGGATAAAATGGCTCGCTTAATTTGGACAATGTCGGCTTTCATATATCGACAGGCCTGGCACATATACTGACGATTCCATTTCATTGCGATTTCAACTGAAAAAAGGGTGGTTCTCAAATTGTCTGTATTTTTCATTTTTTTTTTTTTTTTGATGTTCGCCACCTCACAACTTTCTGATGAGTCAAATAATCTTGATGTTTCTTCTTTTATTTGAAATTTGGATCTTGCTCAAACGAAACAGACTCAACTAATCCTGAAGTGATATGTGTACAATTTTGCTTTCGCCGTTAACCAAAACCTAAGATTATTTTATGACATCTGAGATCTCTTCATTCCAACTACCACTTACAGCTACAACCGTTAAAGTTAATTTGATGTTTGTATTTATGGTATGCATTTGTTTTTCTTTTTTGTTTTTTGACCTATCCTATATATCTTTGTGATATCTAAAAGGATCAATAAATTATTCTATTCTATTCTATTCTATTCTATTGCAAAACGGTGGAGCTAAGTTGTACAATTTATATCTCCTTTTCTAAGGTAAATTCGAAAAAAATAGTAGACGAAATAAGAACTAACCTAAAATGTCACCTTGTTTCATTAAGTGCGATTGATTTATGCATTTTTTCAATTCAATCCAACTGAAATAAAATGCTCCACATGAGGTAGGGATAGTGACTTGAATTGCAAAAAAATATAGTTTAAATGAGATTTTGATATAAAAATTCAGATGAATATGATTTCAAGTTGCAGGAAATGAAATAAATTTTAGCCTGTAGGTCTGCAGAAAATTCCCAGAGAATTCAAGCATTTTAAGACTATCAATAAAATGTATGGCCTCCACAGGCATCAATAACAGCTTGACATTTTCTTTGCATACTACACACGAGGTTGTTGAACATTTCTTGAGGAATTTGGTTCCATAAACGGGGCGGAAGCTCTCTCAGATCATTTAAGGATTCTGGGGTAGGTTGATGATTATCTAATCTTCTTGGGAGCATATCCCATGCATGTTCTATGCAATTCAAATCTGGTTAGTGCGGAGGTAGTGGTAAATGTGGAATAACAAACTTCTCGCGCGCATTCTCAACTATGGCTGCACGGTGAGGTTTAACGTTATCGTCTAGAAATTGAAAAGTTCCGCATGTCATTGACAATGTTTTACCAAATTCTCACGCTGCTATTGTTGAATTTCTAGACGATAACGCTAGACCGCACCGTGCAGCCATAGTTGAGAATGCGCGCGAGGAGCTTGGTATTCCACATTTACCAATACCTCCGCAGATTTGATTGCATAGAACATGCATGGGATTTGCTCCAAAGAAGATTAGATAATCATCAACCTACCCCAGAATCCTTAAATCATCTGAGAGAGCTTCTGCCGCGTTTATGGATCCAAATTTCTTCAGAAATGTTCAACAACCTCGTTATTTCACTCGATTTTTCTTAACCACCCTGTATACGCTGCAGACCTTCAGGCTAAAATTAATTTCATTTCCTTCAACTTGAAATCATATTTATATGAAATTTCATTACAAAATCTCATTATTGTAATAGGTAAGAAAAAAAAAATTCTTTGCCTTTACGGAGGCCACATCGAGAACATTTTTGAAACATAGATGAATTCAAAATAGTAATCATTGGAATGAATACCATTTTCAATTCCCAGGCTCAGAGATCTTTCATTCTGAGGTTTAAGAAATGATATTAGATTTTGTCACTGAGATGAGAGGTATACCGGTTTCGGCCTTGTTTGGCCTCATCAGTATCCCATACATCTCAGGACAAAATCTTCATAAAAAACTTCGATATTTGAAGCAATTGGTTGTGAAGTAATGAGTAAAATATTTCAAAGTACTAAAATGGTGACATCCAATTGCATCAAAATGAAGTTTCACATCTCCAATCAAATGCTAAAAAGAAATCTGTACTTCACTTTCACTGAATGAGATTTTAGCAGTGGCTCTATTCAGGGCCCGCTTGCTAGTTTCTCAAAGTGATGGAAAAAGCCCAATTTTTGTGTGAAGCCAAGTGTTGTTAAGAAAAAGAAAACTCTTTACCTTCACGGAGGCCACACCGAGAACATTTGTGAAACATAGTAATCATCGAAATGAATACCATTTTCAATTCTCAGGCTCAGAAACCAGTATACCTCTCATCTCAGTGACAAAATCTAATATCATTTCTCTAACCTCATGATAAAAGATCTCTGAGCCTGGGAATTGAAAATGGTATTCATTTCGATGATTACTATTTTGAATTCATCTATGTTTCGAACATTGTAATAGGTGATAGGTAAAACAAAATTTGTTTCATGAAACTAAAAAAAATGTGATATTCATTCATTTAAATGAATGACGGTACGAAATCATGAAACATCCTAAACCAGACACAAGAAAACATATTCTTCGACCATCCCTCTATCTTCTAACCTTCCCCAACACCCTAAAACCGAGACCTTTTGTCCCGATCTACTGTAATCACAGATCATCGATCCCTCCCCCAGAGAGGGCTCCCCCAACTCCAATCTCAACGCTGCCGAACTCGGAATGGAGTAAATTATCGACGGCGGCCCGAACAGAGGACCTCACGAAACCAATCCAGGGTTAAAGATTTCCCACAGGACTCTCGCATGCAGATTACTGGCAGTGTTTTAACTTTGCCGACGCAATTTCGAAATCGACGGCTAGGAGCGACGTCATTATACCCCCCTATGCCCGACAGGACGCAGGACGTTCATCATCCAGGGAATTATCCCTGGATAATGGGCACACATGTCGATGGTCGGCAGAAAGAAGAGCGGCTGAAATCGATCCACGGACGGAACCATGGAGGATGCCGAGTTCAGACAGGGTTATTCACGAATATAATATATAAATAGTTTTAGTTCAAGTATCACCAATTTTGCCCACCCTGTACAGTATGTATTAATAATCCGGACAGAATCTTGGAAGGATCATATGAGTCATAATGAGTGATATCACATTCCCAAAACAAGCTGTATAAATTTCTGATTTAAAAAAAACAACAACCATATCTGTGGTCGGATTACAGAGTCCGAATGTTCGGATTAAACGAAATAGGATAGTCGTTCGGATTAGAGGGTGTTCGGATTATCAATGAATTACTGAATTAGAACGTAACACACCCTGGCAGAATCTTCCTGGGTTGGAATATTATGAAAAAATTCCTCAAAACTTTCATTCTGGTAGATCTTAGAAGTATCTGGGCATGAACTAACGCAAACAACGAAAACAAAAGAAGATAGAGGAATGCAGTTGATGGCATTATCAGTTTCTCTTAAAAAGACCACCGTAACTTGTCATTCATTTTCCTCTATCTCTCATGGTTAGAAAGTTATAGGTCAAGTATATGCAGGGTTATTCACGAATATGGCTCTATAGAATGTTTTTAGGAAAGATACAAGATTCAGAATTGAAAATCTAAAGGTGAGGTTCGAATATGAAGACGACTTCTCGTATATTTTTTGAAGTTTCTAGGAAATGGCATCAACTTTCGTTGTTTTTTATTGCATAAATAGATTCTCCATTGAATCCTGAGTCTTTTTGATTCCACAAGTTTGAATTTTTCCAAGAAAATTCTCTTCAAATGAGGAAATACGAAAAAAATCTCAAAATTGAACTCTGTTGAAATACAGACAACTTCGAGGTTTTTAATTAAAAATTTTCATTTTTAAGAATCTCCGAGAAAAAAGGTTGATACCTTTTTCCGATAGCGTGATTTTCAGAATATGATACAGGACGTCACAAATTCTTTGTCAAAGTTAGAAGAGACGAAACTCAAAAAATGATTTTTTCCAAATTGGAACCCCATTTTTTTCAAGCATTTTCGAAATCTTCGTCAAAAAATAATAGGAGCATACGTCCAAGACTTTTATCCCAAAGTGAATATTTTTCGAGATATTTAGGAATAACGATTTCGTCTTCAATTTTCAATCTCATGTGAATGTGTTTTTCTATTGGAAAATAATAAGCGTTGAAGTGAAATTTTTGGAAATCCTGTTATCGAGAAAATATTTTTTCGATCGATAATTATTTTCAAGTAAAGATCACATTCGAAATGAGATTGAAAATTGAAGACAAAATCGTTTTTCCTGAACATCTCGAAAAATATTCATTTTGGGATAAAAGAAGACTTCGAAAAAAAAGGGTTCCAATTTGAAAAAAAAAACTATTTCTTTATGTTTCGCTACTTTTGAATTTGACAAAGAATTTGTGACCTCCTGTATTATATTCTGTAAATCACGCTATTGGAAAAAAAACCATCAGCCTTTCTTCTCGAAGATTCTTAAAAATGAGAATTTTTAATGAAAAAACCTGTAATTCAACAGAGTTCAATTTTGAGATTTTTTTTCGTATTTCCTCATTTGAAGAGAATTTTCTTGGGAAAATTAAAACTTTTGGAATCAAAAAGACTCAGAATTCAATGGAAAATCTATTTATGCAATAAAAAATATTTATGCAGTGTCCTGACACTGTAACGTGTCATTCATTTTCCTCTATCTCTCACGGTTAAAAAGTTGTAGTTCAGATATCACGAATTTCGCCCACCCTGTATACTTTCCTATTCAAATTCCTGAGGGTATAACAACCCTCCCCAAGGGAATACTAGTAGAGGTAAGCTTTGTCATATTCCTTTGCCATCAAAAATTGATCTTCCTGAGTGTTTTTACAAATTCTGATTCGTAATCTGTTACTCATGAATCAGTCTCGTTAAACACCATTCGGGTATCTAATTTTTCCGGTGAATAAATCGAAAAAAAACAAAGCAAAGTAGTTTTTCTCAACAAAAATTTTTGTTGCCATCAGCAGCACTCATGTTTTGTTTACGAAAATTTCACGGATATTCAACATCCTGTATCGAAGAAAATGATAGACACAAAAAATGGTTTTTTGACCTCGAGAATCAACTGTTAAAATATGTGTACAAGTCAAAGACTCACCCTGTATAGGACTCATTCAAGGTAACTCTACGTCAGGATGACCTTAAAATGTTATATGCACCAACGAAACACTCTATTTAGCCAAATTTAATTTTTTTTCCCTCGTAGAATCTCCCCCAAATTTTCTCACCCTGTATATCTTCAATCGAAAAACCCATACAATGCGGATTTGTCGCAAGAATCCGAAAATCCATTACCACCCGTCGACAGCCCGTGCTGCAGGGTCTCAACGTCTGTCAGGAATATTTCTAAAGCGCTTGTTAATTTGATTGCAGTTGATGGATGAATGGAATCCATTTACATAAACACAAAAGCCACTGGCAATCGACATTGGCAAAACGGAAGTATAGAACGACTCCCGATCAACAGGCGTTTAGTAACCAGATGGGGGAACTCGGTTTTTCAATCCCCTATCGATCGAGAAGGCCTCAGATTAACTCCTTGTATTTTCAGACACAGTTTCTGTTCGAGAAGTCCAGTTAAAGCCATATAAATATCGACAAAAACAGTCAGAGTGGCTTATATGTTTTTAGAGATCATCTGTAACGTATATATCAACCTCGAAGACGTCGCAATTAAGATCCAGAACTCATATGAAGAGAAAACAAGGAATCACTAATTCAGAGGTCGAAATTAAAATACACTGCGCAAAAAAATTAACGCACATTATGGAAATCTCAAATTTATTCTACAACTGGTGGTGTTCTCAATGGTAATTATTTTTATTAGAATTATGATTGCATATGTTATCCACTTTCAACGTTTTTCTTCAATACAGATTTTTTTCCCAGCAGGAATAAAAAAAGATGATATTATCAGATTTTTAATGTATTGGCTCCATTCTGAAATCAGTTACATTGAAGAGGTTGAAGTCTCTTGAATGGAATTGCCAGCAAGAAGTCCAGATCTCAATCCGATTGAGCAGGTTGCGGACAACCTCAATAGAAGGCTGAGAAGTTCAGGAAATCATCCAGCTACTCTTAATGACTTAGGAATCCAAATCGTGTAAATCTGGGAAGGATTAGATCAGAACATTTTAAGATCACTCATTTTGAGTATGAACCGTTGTTGCCGAGCTGTAATTAACGCAAGCGGTGGAAATACCAAGTATTAAATCACTTATCAGTATTTCAGTATTTTGTAAATTGTTCATTTCTCTTCTTTCACATAAGATTCGGTGAAATCCTGAATTTTTCTTCCATTTAATGTGTCTTGTTTCGTTCAAAACCTTCCCGAGAGAACATAAAAAATAAGTTACAAAGTCAATGTAGAGTTAACTTTCATTAAAATTGATATTTTCAGAATGTGCGTTAATTTTTTGAGCAGAGTATTTCAAACAATTTTCTTCACGAAACGAACTCGTATCGAAAACTCGACTGTCGCAGCTTTGACATATGGCACCCAATACACGTTTTTCGGCGCGTCGTGCGAGAATCAATGTAATCCAATCAGCGTATGCTGCTGTCATACCTCAAAAACCACTATGGACGATACATCATAGAGGAATATCCGCGTCGAATGTAAATGCGTCGATGCTCTCGACTGTGCTGTGATCGATGACGCGTATATGGAAAAATTGGGGCATCACCTGCCTTAATTAATCTGTGCGACCGTTAAAACATATCCCAGCCCATACCATAACACTACCCCCTCGGAATGGATGGACTTCTTGGACATAATGACCCTTATTCTTCGAGAATCTGAAAATCGTCCATATCTGGATTCATCAGTGAAAAGGACACTACGCCACTGATCGTTCCAATTGACATGTTGCCTTGCCCATTCCAGTCTTTGACGCTTATGGTCACGTGTTAATGGAACTCCTCTAAATGGACGTCTAGATCCTAGATTCACCTCTCTCAAACGTCGTCTGATGGTTTCGATGGAAACTTGGACCCCATATGCATTTTGAAGAGTATTCCGTAGCATTCTACACGTAGATGTAGGCTTTCTTCTCGCCGAAACGGTGATGAAACGATCCTGAGCAGGTGTTGGTTTTCGTCGCCCATATCGTCGAAATATCACACTTTGGCTGATTTGGAGCCTTTCCGCTACAACAACCTGAGTTAGGCCACCCTGTAGCATTCCGATAGCCCTATTAGCCTCAGCGTTTGTTCAAATCAAATCAAATCAAATTTATTCAACAAATCATTACAGAACGGTAGGTATCAATTAATAGTCAATGAAAAAGGAAATAATGAAACCAGCAGAACATCGAGAAAAAAAAATATTTTTTTCATCTTCATATTCACTTTACTTGAATTTGTCTGTCAGAAATTCACAACTGAGTAGTGGCATTTGGAGGCCAGGAAGTGTTTGAGGCGTTTTCGAAAGCAACTGCAGAATTTTATCTCATCTAGAAGATGAGTGTACAATTTGATTGCTAGATAATTTGTGGCTTTCTGTGCTTGTTTTTTTCTGTGGTATGGAATACATTGATCATTCTTTTTACGTATTTGCTCTTGTTTTCGTGAACATGAATCGAACAAGCATAAATGAATTGGGAGTAAAATATCAGTATCTCGTATTCTTTTAAATATTCTCTACAAGAAGTGTTGTTTTTGATCCCTTCGAGCGTTCGTATTATAGCTCTCCTCGGTATTAAGAAAACTGCATTAGATTGCATTGTTAATTTACGTCTTGGCAATTTCGAAAAACTTGAATCAAATCGAAGCCGTTGATAGACTGACTCCATTTCAAAATAAGAACATTCCTGAAGGGAACCAAACTTCACAAAAAAGGCGACCAGATCGACGAAATGTCTCATACTGATTTTTATTAGATCGATTCAAGTTGTTATTGAGTTTTAAATGATTTCACAGCAATTTTCTCGAAGATTACATACTTTGAAAACGATTGAATACGATATCCCTAACTCTAGTGGACCAGTATAAGTTCACAAAGAATTAAAAAACATCGACAGATTCATTGACAGTCTTCTCTAGAAAACCTTTCAAAAAAAACTTAGTCTAGCATCATTTTTTCTCATCATCGACTCTTAACTCGTAAACTTTCCACCTTCTGAAGACCATTATTATACAGTACCACGCTTTGTTGCAGACTTCTGAAACGTCCAATAATAGGACGCAATCTCTTCAATGGTTGCCTTTCGTTAAACCAACTTGAAAAAAATTCTTGTATCATTTTTTTTCATCATCATCGACACACAACTCTTGACTGTTTCTCATTCCGAAGACCATTCCATAGCACCACGCTGTATCTCAGCCATCTGAAGCGTCCAAAATGGGACGCAACATTCCCTAATCGAAACCAAATGATTTCCTCCAAATATTCATCCATTTCGTCTCTCGAATTGTTTCTCTTTTCGCTTCTTCAATGCGATCCAACAACTGTTAAAACAAGACACGGGATACCGACGCTCGCGACGCTGATTCCGACGCTTATTTATTCGGGAACAACGACCGACGTATCGTCGGCAAAAATTGGAATTTGATATGAACGCCTAGCTGGTTGCGACGTTTTTCTCCCATTCAACTTATTCGTTTTGCATACCCAACTCGGGAGATTGGGGGTATTGGAGGGGTGGAAAACGGGCTTTAGGTCGTGAGATGCAAATTCGGTATATTGGAAATCTTTGATATCTCCACGTCGTCGAACTTTACGTTGATATATAGTAGTTCTTTGAATTCCGGAACTTTTAAAGAATAACTGTGACAGCCTGAAATAAGTCTTCCTGCCAAAACTCACTTTGTATTGCTTGTTCAGAGTCTCGTCTAATTGGCTGACCCCTGACCCTCTCTCAGCCCCTCAGAAGTAGCCTTTGGCGCGATATTTCACCTCGTAACGAATGCACAAGGCAAAAAAAAGTTCAGGGCAAATCAACGGTATCATTAATATTCCAGGAGATAGAGAGTGGATTTCGGGCTTAAGCTCGCAGCGTGCTGTAATAAAAAGTAAGAATTAATGGAAGACTGCCGGGAATGCTGCAGATGGAATAATAATTTAACATTGTTCACTTCGTGAATAATAAAGCTCGGTGTTGTTTGAAAAAAATTTGGATTTCGGGAGGGACTGTTGTTTTTTGGATATTTATGACGAATTTGTCTGGTTCACGTATCGTTATTAGAAGGATTTATTTGTCTGCTTCCTATAGGAATGGTCGATAATGCATTTTCTCAGCCAAGGGTTGCAAGATATGCCAGCTTGAAAATTAAAAATGTTCACTTTTGAACTAAAACAATTTCAAAATCGTAAAAACTGGAATTATTTCACCTTTATCGGATAGAGCGACCTCGAAAACCAGTATTACGACTATGAAAATGGAGGTATCGGCCGTAGTTTCTGCAGAAAAAAATAAAGTTGTTTTTTCATTTTTCATTTTCGAGTTGACTTCGAAGGGCTGTACTGGCAACAATATACGTGACAGAAATTTGCTAGGTAGGAAATGAAGTGTTGATGTCACTGATCACTTTTCTGGAAACCAATCATCGGTCCGTCGCGTAGAAGTCAAGATATGCAAGTTTGAAATTTGAGAATTTTCACTTTTGAACTAAAAAAAATTCAAAATCGGGAAAACTGAAATTATTTCTCCTTCATCAGATAGAGCGACCTCGAAAACCAGTATTTTGAATATAAAAATGAAGGTATCGGCCGTAGTTCTCGCAAAAAAAAATAAAGTTGTTTTTTCATTTTTCATTTTCGAGTTGACTTCAAAGGGCTGTACTGGCAACAATATACGTGACAGAAATTTGCTAGGTATTTTTTCTGAACCCGCTCGACCGGTTCTAGAACTTCCATGCACAAAAATTACTATAACCCTCCTGGATTGCGTCGGAGAATGCAAAATATAGCGTTTTAGGGGGGGTCTACCCCTTACGATTTTTTCGATCAAAATTTCAAAATTTTTTATTCCGGTTTTTTATATTAGAAATGAAGTGTTGATGTCACTGATCACTTTTCTGAAAACCAATCATCGGTCCGTCGCGTAGAAGTCAAGATATGCAAGTTTGAAATTTGAGAATTTTCACTTTTGAACTAAAAAAAATTCAAAATCGGGAAAACTGAAATTATTTCTCCTTCATCAGATAGAGCGACCTCGAAAACCAGTATTTTCAATATAAAAATGAAGGTATCGGCCGTAGTTCTCGCAAAAAAAAAATAAAGTTGTTTTTTCATTTTTCATTTTCGAGTTGACTTCAAAGGGCTGTACTGGCAACAATATACGTGACAGAAATCTACTAGGTATTTTTTCAGAATCTACTCGACTGGTTCTGGAACCTCCATGCACAAAAACTACTATAACTATCCTGGATTGCGTCTGAGAATGCAAAATATAGCGTTTTAGGGGGGGTCCACCCCTTACGATTTTTTCGATCAAAATTTCAAAATTTTTTATTGCGGTTTTTTGTATTAGAAATGAAGTGTTGATGTCACTGATCACTTTTCTGAAAACCAATCATCGGTCCGTCGTGTAGAAGTCAAGATATGCAAGTTTGAAATTTGAAAATTTTTACTTTTGAACTAAAAAAATTTCGAAATCGGGAAAATTGGAATTATTTCTCCTTTATCAGATAGAGCGTCCTCGAAAACCAGTATTTCGAATATAAAAATGAAGGTATCGGCCGTAGGTCTCGCAAAAAAAAATAAAGTTGTTTTTTCATTTTTCATTTTCGAGTTGACTTCAAAGGGCTGTACTGGCAACAATATACGTGATAGGAATCTACTAGGTATTTTTTCAGAATCTACTCGACTGGTTCTGGAACCTCCATGCACAAAAACTACTATAACTATTCTGGATTGCGTCTGATAATGCAAAATATAGCGTTTTAGAGGGGGTCTACCCCTTACGATTTTTTCGATCAAAACTTCAAAATTTTTTATTGCGGTTTTTTGTATTAGAAATGAAGTGTTCATGTCACGGATCACTTTTCTGAAAACCAATCATCGGTCCGTCGCGTAGAAGTCAAGATATGCAAGTTTGAAATTTGAAAATTTTTACTTTTGAACTAAAAAAATTTCAAAATCGGGAAAACTGGAATTATTTCTTCTTCATCAGATAGAGCGTTCTCGAAAACCAGTATTTCGAATATAAAAATGAAGGTATCGGCCGTAGTTTTCACGAAAAAAAAATAAAGTTGTTTTTTCATTTTTCATTTTCGAGTTGACTTCGAAGGGCTGTACTGGCAACAATATACGTGACAGAAGTTTGCTAGGTATTTTTTCTGAACCCGCTCGACCGGTTCTAGAACCTCCATGCACAAAAATTACTATAACCCTCCTGGATTGCGTCGGAGAATGCAAAATATAGCGTTTTAGGGGGGGTCTACCCCTTACGATTTTTTCGATCAAAATTTCAAAATTTTTTATTCCGGTTTTTTATATTAGAAATGAAGTGTTGATATCACTGATCACTTTTCTGAAAACCAATCATCGGTATGTCGCGTAGAAGTCAAGATATGCAAGTTTGAAATTTGAGAATTTTCACTTTTGAACTAAAAAAAATTCAAAATCGAGAAAACTGAAATTATTTCTCCTTCATCAGTTAGAGCGACCTCGAAAACCAGTATTTTGAATATAAAAATGAAGGTATCGGCCGTAGTTCTCGCAAAAAAAAATAAAGTTGTTTTTTCATTTTTCATTTTCGAGTTGACTTCAAAGGGCTGTACTGGCAACAATATACGTGACAGAAGTTTGCTAGGTATTTTTTCTGAACCCGCTCGACCGGTTCTAGAACCTCCTTGCACAAAAATTACTATAACCCTCCTGGATTACGTCGGAGAATGCAAAATATAGCGTTTTAGGGGGGGTCTACCCCTTACGATTTTTTCGATCAAAATTTCAAAATTTTTTATTCCGGTTTTGTATATTAGAAATGAAGTGTTGATGTCACTGATCACTTTTCTGAAAACCAATCATCGGTCCGTCGCGTAGAAGTCAAGATATGCAAGTTTGAAATTTGAGAATTTTCACTTTTGAACTAAAAAAAATTCAAAATCGGGAAAACTGAAATTATTTCTCCTTCATCAGATAGAGCGACCTCGAAAACCAGTATTTTCAATATAAAAATGAAGGTATCGGCCGTAGTTCTCGCAAAAAAAAATAAAGTTGTTTTTTCATTTTTCATTTTCGAGTTGACTTCAAAGGGCTGTACTGGCAACAATATACGTGACAGAAGTTTGCTAGGTATTTTTTCTGAACCCGCTCGACCGGTTCTAGAACCTCCATGCACAAAAATTACTATAACCCTCCTGGATTGCGTCGGAGAATGCAAAATATAGCGTTTTAGGGGGGGTCTACCCCTTACGATTTTTTCGATCAAAATTTCAAAATTTTTTATTCCGGTTTTTTATATTAGAAATGAAGTGTTGATGTCACTGATCACTTTTCTGAAAACCAATCATCGGTCCGTCGCGTAGAAGTCAAGATATGCAAGTTTGAAATTTGAGAATTTTCACTTTTGAACTAAAAAAATTCAAAATCGGGAAAACTGAAATTATTTCTCCTTCATCAGTTAGAGCGACCTCGAAAACCAGTATTTTGAATATAAAAATGAAGGTATCGGCCGTAGTTCTCGCAAAAAAAAATAAAGTTGTTTTTTCATTTTTCATTTTCGAGTTGACTTCAAAGGGCTGTACTGGCAACAATATACGTGACAGAAGTTTGCTAGGTATTTTTTCTGAACCCGCTCGACCGGTTCTAGAACCTCCATGCACAAAAATTACTATAACCCTCCTGGATTACGTCGGAGAATGCAAAATATAGCGTTTTAGGGGGGGTCTACCCCTTACGATTTTTTCGATCAAAATTTCAAAATTTTTTATTCCGGTTTTTTTTATATTAGAAATGAAGTGTTGATGTCACTGATCACTTTTCTGAAAACCAATCATCGGTCCGTCGCGTAGAAGTCAAGATATGCAAGTTTGAAATTTGAGAATTTTCACTTTTGAACTAAAAAAAATTCAAAATCGGGAAAACTGAAATTATTTCTCCTTCATCAGATAGAGCGACCTCGAAAACCAGTATTTTCAATATAAAAATGAAGGTATCGGCCGTAGTTCTCGCAAAAAAAAATAAAGTTGTTTTTTCATTTTTCATTTTCGAGTTGACTTCAAAGGGCTGTACTGGCAACAATATACGTGACAGAAGTTTGCTAGGTATTTTTTCTGAACCCGCTCGACCGGTTCTAGAACCTCCATGCACAAAAATTACTATAACCCTCCTGGATTGCGTCGGAGAATGCAAAATATAGCGTTTTAGGGGGGGTCTACCCCTTACGATTTTTTCGATCAAAATTTCAAAATTTTTTATTCCGGTTTTTTATATTAGAAATGAAGTGTTGATGTCACTGATCACTTTTCTGAAAACCAATCATCGGTCCGTCGCGTAGAAGTCAAGATATGCAAGTTTGAAATTTGAGAATTTTCACTTTTGAACTAAAAAAATTCAAAATCGGGAAAACTGAAATTATTTCTCCTTCATCAGTTAGAGCGACCTCGAAAACCAGTATTTTGAATATAAAAATGAAGGTATCGGCCGTAGTTCTCGCAAAAAAAAATAAAGTTGTTTTTTCATTTTTCATTTTCGAGTTGACTTCAAAGGGCTGTACTGGCAACAATATACGTGACAGAAGTTTGCTAGGTATTTTTTCTGAACCCGCTCGACCGGTTCTAGAACCTCCATGCACAAAAATTACTATAACCCTCCTGGATTACGTCGGAGAATGCAAAATATAGCGTTTTAGGGGGGGTCTACCCCTTACGATTTTTTCGATCAAAATTTCAAAATTTTTTATTCCGGTTTTTTTTATATTAGAAATGAAGTGTTGATGTCACTGATCACTTTTCTGAAAACCAATCATCGGTCCGTCGCGTAGAAGTCAAGATATGCAAGTTTGAAATTTGAGAATTTTCACTTTTGAACTAAAAAAAATTCAAAATCGGGAAAACTGAAATTATTTCTCCTTCATCAGATAGAGCGACCTCGAAAACCAGTATTTTCAATATAAAAATGAAGGTATCGGCCGTAGTTCTCGCAAAAAAAAAAATAAAGTTGTTTTTTCATTTTTCATTTTCGAGTTGACTTCAAAGGGCTGTACTGGCAACAATATACGTGACAGAAATCTACTAGGTATTTTTTCAGAATCTACTCGACTGGTTCTGGAACCTCCATGCGCAAAAACTACTATAACTATTCTGGATTGCGTCTGAGAATGCAAAATATAGCGTTTTAGGGGGGGTCCACCCCTTACGATTTTTTCGATCAAAATTTCAAAATTTTTTATTGCGGTTTTTTGTATTAGAAATGAAGTGTTGATGTCACTGATCACTTTTCTGAAAATCAATCATCGGTCCGTCGTGTAGAAGTCAAGATATGCAAGTTTGAAATTTGAGAATTTTCACTTTTGAACTAAAAAAAATTCAAAATCGGGAAAACTGAAATTATTTCTCCTTTACAGTTAGAGCGACCTCGAAAACCAGTATTTTGAATATAAAAATGAAGGTATCGGCCGTAGTTCTCGCAAAAAAAAAATAAAGTTGTTTTTTCATTTTTCATTTTCGAGTTGACTTCAAAGGGCTGTACTGGCAACAATATACGTGACAGAAATCTACTAGGTATTTTTTCTAAATCAACTCGACTGGTTCTTGAACCTCCATGCATAAAAACTACTATAACTATCCTGGATTGCGTCTGAGAATGCAAAATATAGCGTTTTAAGGGGGGTCCACCCCTTACGATTTTTTCGATCAAAATTTCAAAATTTTTTATTGCAGTTTTTTGTATTAGAAATGGAGTGTTGATGTCACTGATCACTTTTCTGAAAACCAATCATCGGTCCGTCGCGTAGAAGTCAAGATATGCAAGTTTGAAATTTGAAAATTTTCACTTTTGAACTAAAAAAATTTCAAAATCGGGAAAACTGGAACTATTTTTCTTTTATCAGATAGAGCGACCATGAAAACCAGTATTTCGAATATAAAAATGAGGGTATCTGTCGTAGTTTTTGCAAAAAAAAAATAAAGTTGTTTTTTCACTTTTCATTTTCGAGTTGACTTCAAAGGGCTGTACTGGCAACAATATAAGTGACAGAAATCTACTAGGTATTTTTTCTGAATCTACTCGACTGGTTCTAGAACCTCCATGGACAAAAACTACTATAACTATCCTGGATTGCGCCTGAGAATGCAAAATATAGCGTTTTAGGGGGGGTCTACCCCTTACGATTTTTTCGATCAAAATTTCAAAATTTTTTTATGCGGTTTTTTAAATTAGAATTGAAGTGTTGATGTCACTGATCACTTTTCTGAAAACCAATCATCGGTCCGTCGCGTAGAAGTCAAGATATGCAAGTTTGAAATTTGAAAATTTTCACTTTTGAACTAAAAAAATTTCAAAATCGGGTGAACAGGAATTATTTCTCCTTTATCAGAAAGGGCGACCTCGAAAACCAGTATTTCGAATATAAAAATGAAGGTATCGGCCGTAGTTTTCGCAAAAAAAAATAAAGTTGTTTTTTCATTTTTCATTTTCGAGTTGACTTCAAAGGGCTGTACTGGCAACAATATACGTGACAGAAATCTACTAGATATTTTTTCTGAATATACTCGACTGGTTCTAGAACCTCCATGCACAAAAACAACTATAACCCTCCTGGATTGCGTCGGAGAATGCAAAATATAGCGTTTTAGGGGGGGTCTACCCCTTACGATTTTTTCGATCAAAATTTCAAAATTTTTTATTGCGGTTTTTTGTATTAGAAATGAAGTGTTGATGTCACTGATCATCATCATCATTATCATCAATGGCTCTACAACTCAAGGTGAGTCTTGGCCGCATTTACTATTCTTCTCCACTCTAGTCGATTTTGTACTGCTAGCTCCCATTGTGTTATTCCCAGTCACTGATCACTTTTCTGAAAACCAATCATCGGTCCGTCGCGTAGAAGTCAAGATATGCAAGTTGGAAATTCGAAAATTTTCATTTTGAACTGGTTTTCAACAATCCTTCCACCCTTTGTTGGTAAAATTCGAAATCGAAGTTTAGTCGATGAATTTTTTTCCATCCTGTCCTTTTCACTGCTGATTTTCCTAACAAATCCCTAGCAAATATCAAATTATCATGAAACCCAACAGTCCAAATGACCGAACGAACCAAAGAACCGATACATTCAACCCCCATCCAATCGCACCAAAACTATTCCAGAGGCATGGAAAATATCAAATGACCCACCCCAACGTGCCGTACATATTTGTTTACCCTTACCGCAAAAATCACCCTTCAGAATGGAAAACCACGAGAGAGTCGTAAAAACGGGTATTTTTCCACGAGATTAGATCCTTGACGACGTCTCTCGCGCCCCGACGCTTACGATCGCTCGGTCCCCTTCATTGGCCAGTGGCGTCCGTCCGAGAAGATTTCTCCAAATTACTTTCAGTCAATTAAGTCTTTTATTTGTTTCTCATTTGTAAACGTCAGTTTCCAAAAACACAATATTAATCAAGAAAGTTTATTTTATCAAGTCACTAACTCGTAAAACTGACAGTTAACTTGCAAAATTTTTACAAGTTAGTAGTATTATTTACATTAGAAAATTTTATTTTATCGTCATATATGTTGAAAATCATGGTACAATTGTTATTTCAACTATCACAGATTTTTGATGATGAAAGAGTTGATACTGATGATGATGAATCATCTGTTGACTCAGAAACTGCTGAACTCGAGGACTGCAGAACATTTGTTCTCTCCTTACTACCAAATAAATTGCTAGACATTTCTATTTTTTCGTAGACCGAATCATCATCATAACTCATCGCAATTTCGGTGCTCTTCCACCCTCCTGCACGCTTAAGTGCTAAAATATCTTCACTCGAATCCGCAACCATAGTGGCTCCAGTTCTGCGAAAAGAGTGGGTCTTTTAAACCTAAATATTTCGCTATTGGCTTTGGGACAACACCAATAGTGTGCTGGCCAGCATTAAGGGAAATGCACTTTCCATGTCGGTATGTCAAAAAAATCTTAGGCTTTCTGTTCCACTAGGCCGAAGATTTACATATTTTCTGTATAACATGCAGGGATTGAAGCTGCAGCCATCATCGGTTATGGTGAATCTTCTTGTTGTTAATTTTCTTGTTTGCCGCAATGTCACAATAACGTATTTTTCCATATCTTCTACATCATTCATTTTTAAGGAGAGAATTTCGTGACATCGACAACATCCAAAAATCCCAAATATTGTTACAATTTTCGCCAGCAACCACTGGTCATCAGGAGCATGTCAAAGAAATTGTTCAGCCTTTTCTTTACTTAATACCTTGGCCTTTCTTGGCGTATAACGCTCATTTTTTCGTTTCAGAAACGCGATTACCTTTTGAAATCTGCAAATGACAACTAAACGTCATATTTTTCAATAAATTTTTGAGGAAAACCTGCGAACAGTGGCATTTTCTTTCATTTCCAAGCAGCTTTTCAGCAAAGACCATTTTGCCCATAAAGTATTAGGGCTGAATCTAGTTGATAGTTGATTCAAGTAGACCAACAAAACATCTTCAGTTACCCCAATCATACTATTTTTGTGTTGCCACTTTTTGAAGTCGTCGTATTCTCGCTCGTATCTTGAAGCTGATTTTACAGGTAATAAACTTGATGCTACACTGCTAGGTGCCTCAATAACTTCTTTTGGTACATTCATTTTTGCTTTCGCCAAAACAAATGTGAAGAAAAATAAACAGACATATTCATGGCAACGCTTCCATAGCTTACGACATTTGCGACAAATTATTGAGATTTTTTTGGAATTTATCTAACTTTTTTACAAATGAGGAACAAATAAAATATAAAACAATACACGCAAGGTAACGAGCTCAAGTAAAAACCCTCTTACCTTGCTAGTAATGTTATATACTATTTTTCCATAGAAATGTGACGGTCAAGTAACTTATTTTAACAGAGGTGTAGAGTGGGCTTCAATTTTCAAGATCAGGAGTAACCAAGTCTCATTCCCCTCTCATAAATTGTTACACTACAAATAAGTCTGTCCCAAACTTTCTTGCCGTACCAAAACAAACAAAAAGCACTGACAGACGAACCTTTAATTCCCCCAACAAACTAGAGCCAGGCAATATCTCAAATCAATTACCCATTGAAGAACTTGAGGTCACGCTGCGCACCCAGGGTTTCACGGTTCGTGTCTGTAGAGGGTGTGGCGGTAAACCCGCTAGTGGGAACCGCTCCTTTAGATCGGTTGACTGACAATCTTCCCACGGAAATACAGCGGGACTACCTGAGAGACAATGGGGGAAGATGAGTCGGACTTTCTTGAAGAAGATAGGATTTCTGGTACGTTGAACATGTCACAGAGGAAGACGTTGAAGGTTTAGATGGAACACGAAGGGTTTATTTCGTAATTATGGTGCAATCATCAGGTTAGCTCAATCTAGAACAGTTCAGCTAAATGTTTGAAAAGTTTCCAGGGTGACACAAGTTTATCTCAGTGACTCATTTCATTATTATTAGTATTCCAATACACTAACTTCTTCTAGATTCGAACAATATGCGGTGATGTTTGAATCCAACCAAAAGAATTTTCATGTAAACACTGATTACTGGTAACATGTTTCTAATAGTGAAATAATATTCACAGGAATTTCGACAAATGCACTGCGCAAAAAAATTAACTCACATTATGGAAATCTCAAATTTATTCTACAACTGAAGGTGTTCTCAATGATGATTATTTTTATCAGAATTATGCATGCATATGTTATCCACTTTCAACGTTTCTCTTCAATACAGATGTTTTTTCCCAGCAAGAATAAAAAAAGATGATATTATCAGATTTTGAATTTATTAGCTTCATTCTAAAATCAGTTCTAGTGATCAATAGTTTTTCTTTCGTTTGATTTTCTACACTCGATCGCTATGCAACGCGAAACACGCAATTTGACCCAAGAGGAATGTGCCCAAGCGGTAGTTTTGCGAGAAGAAGTGTGGACATACACAAGAATTGCAGAAAGATTTGGAGTTTCCCATACAAGTGTGACCAGAATGTTGCAGCGATTCAGGGAGACAGGTATGAATGTCCGAAGACTTGGACAGGGTAGACCACGGGTAACAACTGCCATTCAAGAACGTTACTTGAGAGTTTTTTCGTTGAGACAACGGTTTGCAACCGCTCGCCTCCTTCAAAATCAGCTTGAGCAAATTCATGGGGTGCAAATTAGCTCTCAGACAATGAGAAATCGATTCAGATAATATGATTTAAGGCCTCGTGTCGCGTCAAGAGGCCCAGCTCTCACCCCAGCCCATCGAAGGGCGCGTTTGGATTTTGCGAGAGAGCATATCCATTGGGAAGAGGCCGATTGGGGAAGAGTTCTCTTCCCAGATGAGTCTAGATTGTGCCTCTACCATTATGATCAACGTTTCCTTGTATACAGACGTCCACATGGAAGATATGCTCAGTGCAATTTCCTGAATAATACTGGTTTCGGGGGAAGATCGATTATTGTATGGGGTGGAATATCTTTGACTGCTCGCACAGACTTTGTGGTCGTTGATTATGGAGCTATGAATGCTGATAAGTATATAATAAACATTCTTGAAGAGCAATTAGTGCTATCTGCCTCATCATCAGATCTCAATCTGATTGAGACAACCTCAATAGAAGGCTGAAAAGTTCAGAAAATCATCCAGCTACCCTTAATGACTCAGGACTTAGGTTTTAAGATCACTCATTTTGAGTATGAACCGTCGTTTCCGAACTGTGATTAACGCAAGGGGTGGAAATACCAAGTATTAAATCACATATCAGCAATTCAGTATTTTGAATATTGTTCATTTCTCTTTTTTCACATAAAATTCGGTGAAATCCCGAATTTTTCTTTTATTTAATGTGTCTTGTTTCGTTCTAAACCTTCGCGAGAGAACATAAAAAATAAGTTATAAAGTCAATGTAAAGGTGGATTTTCAGAATGTGCGTTAATTTTCTTGCGCAGTGTATAACACCCTGTATATAACCAACCACACTGGACGTCCCAATTCCACCCTATTGACGCACCAGAAGGTTCGTTAGTCAGAATTGAAACCAACCGCATCTGGGAGGCATTAAAAATTAATTGGAAGCATGTGGGACGACATCACAAATTGATGAATTACCTTGTTTCTAATTGAAAAGAACGCTTTTATGCCTGTTTCAGATTTAACGACGTTTCAATCAATCATTGGGTACACCCTTCGCTGACAAGGGAATTTCTGAAACTAAAATTGAATGTTATCAACCCAGGAATTGGGTCTCATTTTTCTTTGTTTTTATTTACGTTATTCCATACTCAGGGATAATTGTTGTTCTTTAATATGCTCTATTCTCCACATGCTCCAACCATTTCATTTCCTATTTGTCCAAAAGTTAATAAAACGAATGACAAAGTGTTTGAGACATAAATTCCAATAATATTTAGTCAGCTGTAGTAGAAGCAATTGAAAATGAGTTAAAACAGTACAAAGTAGGTCAATGATTCCTGAGTTGGACATACATTCATTTCTCCCATCTATAAACTCGAACAATATTTCTTATTCTCCTAATCGACATATGACGTGAGCAGAAACTGTGTCAGGTGACAAAAAACCGGGTGACTTGATACGTTCGCATCGATCTTCTTTAATTCATTATTGACAAAACGCTCCATATATGAGCTTGACTCGTAAATAAAAAAAAAACCGAGCGATACTCCGTATATTTATTCTGACGATTACTGGACGTTGCCATAGGGACAGGTGAAATCGATTTCAAAAATTTGTTGAGAGATAATCTGATAGAGATTCGTATAATCTGTTTCGATATCGAAAATTTGAATAGGGTGGAAAAAACATTTTCAGCCTTTGTATTGTTGGTTTTATTATTGAATTGGAAGAATGCAGAATGGGGTTATTCATGGAATATCACTGGATATAACCCTCTTTTGTCGAAATATCCTATGACCATTTACATTTATGAGAATTTTATGCATCGTCCTTTTTTCTCTGTAGCACGCATGTTTACAGGGACCCTCAACATGATGATCTAGAGGATCAACTACAAGAAGGGTTGGACTCTCATTTACCACAATCAAAACTAATCTGTATATTTTTGAAACATAGATAAATTCAAAATAGTAATCATCGAAATGAATCCCATTTTCAATTCCCAGGCTCAGAGATCTTTTATCATGAGGTTGGAGAAATGATATTTGTCGTCCATGTACAATTATTGTTTATTTATATTAAATTTTTCTGCATAATCGTTGACATGTCAGGTAATTGGATGAATAGATGAAATAGAGGAAAATATCGATCTCATTTTCTGAACCTAGATTGTTTACTTGTTGAGAAATTTAGGGGTGCCTAGATTTTTGACGATATTTCCAGACATTCCCAGCATCAAGGGACTTTAGATCCCTAGCAGTTGGTACAGAACAAAGAGGAATAATCGAAGAATGATTTATCTCCGAGACGACACATCGTTAGATCAATTATCTTCGACAAAGGGACCCAGAAAGTCATTTTACCCCTCCCCCAAACCTCGGACGCCCCTACAATCTCGGGGTGTCGTCGATAATCCCCTAAACTCTCAGATTTCGGCGATTTTCAAGGCCGCACGTGTCCCACCCCTTACCAGAGTGATTCACGGACGACGCTGAGTCTCCAGACCGTCAGCCATGTTTAATTAGATTAGTTCGGAAGTTGTTTGCTTTTTAGGGAAATTTATCGGGACAGGTTGGCCATCCTGAACACACGGAGTCGTTCACCCCTCTGAAGATCGACAGGAAGGGTTGGATAGGGTCCTAAGCTCAGCGCCTTTTGGCGGAAGTGTAAGCTAGAAGGTTGAGGATTATGGTGTTTGTCTTTATTGACTTCGACTTGCTCAATTCTGAGGTTCTCTGAGGTTCCTTCGACCTTCAGATGGTAGTTTCCACTTCTTTGGAACCTTCGGATCATGACGAAGTGTAGAAATATCATGCATTTTCAAGTTCTCAGATATCCTGCCTCATCTGGTTTGCTCCGGCACTCCCAAGTCAACTTTGAGTCAACGACATATGAGCTCAGTACTTTAATAGCACCTTTTCTATCTGAGTGATACCGCCATTTCTAACTACCAAGTATTAAATCACTTATCAGCATTTCAGTATTTTGAAAATTGTTCATGTCTCTTCTTTCACCTAAGATCCGGTGAAATCCTGAATTTTTTTTCCATTTAATGTTTCTTGTTCCGTTCAAAACCTTCCCGAGAGAACATAAAAACATAAAGTCAATATAGAGGTCACTTTCATTAAAATCGAGATTTTCAGAATGTGCGTTAATTTTTTTGCGCAGTGTATATCAATTCAATTGCCTATTGAAACATCGTTTCGAATCTTATGTGATTCTTTTTCAAGGCTCGTATTTTCATGGAATTGAATTTGTTCAGTCTCACTAAAGATATGACCGTTTTGATTTCGGAAGAAACTTAGAATGATTATAACTTTCTTTTTTCATGAAAATACGATCCTTGAAAAAGAATCACATAAGAATCGAAACGTTGGCGATGTATTAATATGAAATTGAATTGATATACACTGCGCAAAAAAATTAACGCACATTCTGAAAATCTCGATTTCAATGAAAGTTAACTCTACATTGACTTTATAACTTATTTCTTATGTTCTCTCGGGAAGATTTTGAACGGAACAAGACACATTAAATGGAAGAAAAATTTGGGATTTCACTGAATCTTATGTGAAAGAAGAGAAATGAACAATATACAAAATACTGAAATGCTGATAAGTGATTTAATACTTGGTATTTCCACCCCTTGCGTTAATCACAGTTCGGCAACGACGTTTCATACTCAAAATGAGTGATCTTAAAACCTAAGTCCTAAGTCATTAAGAGTAGCTGGATGATTTTCTGAACTTTTCAGCCTTATATTGAGGTTGTCTCAATCAGATTGAGATCTGATGATGAGGCAGATGGCACTAATTGCTCTTCAAGAATGTTTATTATATACTTATCAGCATTCATAGCTCCATTATCAACGACCACTAAGTCTGTGCGAGCAGTCAAAGATATTCCACCCCAAACCATAATCGATCCTCCCCCGAAACCAGTAGTATTCAGGAAATTGCACTGAACATGGCTTTCATGTGGACGTCTGTATACAAGAGAACGTCGATCACAATGGTAGAGCCAGAATCTAGACTCATCTGTGAAGAGAACTCTTTCCCAAAAAGCCTCTTCCCAATGGATATGCTCTCTCGCAAAATCCAAACGCGCCCTTCGATGGGCTGGGGTAAGAGCTGGGCCTCTTGACGCGACACGAGGCCTTAAATCGTATTCTCTGAGGCGATTTCTTATTGTCTGAGTGCTAATTTGCACCCCTTGAGTTTGCTCAAGCTGATTTTGAAGGAGGCGAGTGGATGCAAACCGTTGTCTCAACGAAGAAACTCTCAAGTAACGTTCTTGAATGGCAGTTGTTACCCGTGGTCTACCCTGTCCTGGTCTTCGGACATTCATACCTGTCTCCCTGAATCGCTGCAACATTCTGGACACACTTGTATGGGAAACTCCAAACCTTTCTGCAATTCTTGTGTATGTCCACCCTTCTTCTAGCAAAACTACCGCTTGGGCACATTCCTCTTGGGTCAAATTGCGTGTTTCGCGTTGCATAGCGATCGAGTGTTGAAAATCAAATGAAAGAAAAACTATTGATCACTAGAATTGATCGAGAACAACTGATTTTAGAATGGAGCCAATACATTCAATACATTTTGCGCAGTGTATTTTCATTACTCCATTTTGTATTAAAGACATCCAGAAATGTTCCAAAGGCTGAACCATGAATACATTTCAATAGATATCTATGTAGGGAACGCGTTGGATTTAACCTCGAACTGTCAACTGTCAAGTCAACTGTCAATTCGTCTCATGGCGGCAAATTCAAATGTCTTCAGCGCCAGTAAAAGTAGGATTCAGAATTTTAACGAAGTTTTCTTTTTTTTCAGACTGGGCACAGCGAGCATACAGCAAACCCAGCTTTCGCAGCAGATTGGCTCTGGCACGGGTTCCGTAAGCGGTGGAACGTTGCAGAGCTCCCATCAGCAAGCCCCGCTGGTTATGCCGGTGTTTCCGCTGAGGCCAGCTCCCGCGACTGCGTCGACACACTACTCACCCTATTCCCCGTCCAGATTTCACATCGATAAACGGTGTCAGCACAGGTGCACTTGGAAATGCCTCAGCATCGGACTGATTCTGCTGGCGGTGGCCCTCACTGCGATGCTGGCCTATTTTGCTGGTGAGTTTTCGAAGCAGGACCTCTTGAGAATTTATTTCTGGTGAAAACGTGCCAGAGCACTGAGCTTTGTGCTCATGAAAGCATTCGAAGCTCTTTTGTGCTCCCAGGCAGTGCTTAGTACTTAGTAATCCCCTAAATGATCCCTAGTATCTCTGCGTATTTCTAAGCACTGAGCCCTTATCTTATCTTGTCGTAACACAAATATATGCAATCGTGGTCGACGCCTTGAAACCTAAGATCTAGATTTGATATTCAGTCGAGTGATAAACATCTCACGTTTGTGTGTGACGTTAGTGCGCAGTTTCAAAGATCTAGTTAGTTTATGTGCTTTCGAGTTTTGTGAAGATCTGTCTTCGATTATCAATTCAGGGTGGTTTACTATGAATTCCTGCAATTGCAAAGCTCATAACTATTGATGTGAGAGTGATATTTAGAATGGTCAAACCTTTTGCATGATATTCCTTTCATTCCCAAGTCAAGAGTTGAGAGAAATTGATAAGGAAAATGAAATTTTTTGACCGAATAATGTTTTTTCATATGTGGAAGAAAATCTAACAACTAGATAACAATATTTTCAGAGAATAAACCTTTGAAATGAATAGACCCAGATATTTTGATTGATATGATCGCTTCTGATGGGGGATATTCGATTTTGAAATTCCCATCAACCTCACATAAATTAGTTATTCATAATATGAGTGTTAAAAGTGACGTTTTATTTTGTGAGTGAAAAAGTTTGTGAATTGAACAATTTCACGAACAAAATAAAATCACTTTTAACACAAATACCATACAATGTTTTTTGTACAACTGCCCTATTTTGATAATGAAATGGGCAAATTTGCAATGATAATAAACTTCAAAATGCATTTTAATATTCAAATAATCAAAAAGTTGTTGTGAATGGGAAACGTTGCCAACGTTATGATAACTAACAAATGAGTCATTTGAATTTCGTTCCTGTCCAATTTTTGTCTTGGGTTCTTAACTGCTTGATATGTTTGTCGAGAGTCCAATTAATTATTAAAAAAAGGGACGATTTAGTTGTTACTCTGGATATTGAAGAGTCTGCAAGAGGAGCAAATCTGGAACTCCTACTTAAAAAATCTGTTCAGCAGTACGATATAGCATATAACAATTTCCTGGCCTGGTGTAAATTGAAAAATGTAGAAAGGAACTACAATGAAACTGTTTTCCTGGCATACTTACTATACAATTCCTGAATTTTTCTCATCTGATTTCATCATAAGAAAATGGAGTGCTAATGTTGAAAATAATTTTAACACGCTCCCACGTAAACAATCAATTTTAACATTGTTTGCTGTCATTAAAAGTGTCACTTTATATGGCAGTTTTACAAAAAAATCCTTTTTTGAGGTTGATATTGAGTGGGAATTGTTGTTTCAGAATCCATACAATCAACTGTTTCGAACTCGACTGCAAGCTCAACTTTTCATATTTATTTCACAATCATTTCTCCTTATTTTCATGTCATTCAGTTGAAGTCATCATCAAAGATTTCCTTCATCTCCTCTTGGGAGCAATAAAATCATGTATCTGAGACCATTTGTTGAACTGTTGTCTCCTCTAGAATCCGAAAAAATTTTTATCTAGGTGATTCTTTTATGGACATATGGAAAAACCACTTTTTTGTTAACTTTGATTTTGTCAGGAATTTCTTGAAAGATAAAGATCATCTCCCAGAAAAATTTTGAGTATATTTAGAATATCATGCGCACTCTAGGGTTCTCCTATGAAAAGTTACAAGCCACGGAAACACCCTATACATCCATTCTGACCTCCTAATAATCTCACATATTACAGCTTAGCTAAAAAAATACAATTTTCATTCCGATTGAAATAACCTCACATGCAACACTTCCTATAAAAGTGCTTAGTGGTTAGTGCTTAGTGCTTAGTGCTCGAAGCACTAATATTTAGTGCTCGCCACAGCTCTACAACGATTGTTGATTGTCGAGCAAACTTCCTACCAACCTAGGAAAGAAATGTTCGATCAGAACGTCTCAGGAAATCACCGTAGCGAAGGCATACACTAAACAAGCTCGCTAAACAAGTTTTAATCGAGTTCCCAGAGTTCGACAGGTGGAAAGTTTTCGATCGAAACGACTTCCGACGTATAAATTTTTCCGAGCTGATCCGGGACGGGCGAAAACTTCTCTATCTGTTGAATAATTAATGAGCGAATTTCGATGTCCGAGGACGTCGATAAAGTTCCCTTGATTCGAGTCGAAGTATTGGCGGAATCAGATCAGCCTTCCCCTAATAATATCGAAGGGATTCGAGACATTTGAAAGGAGTGGTAAAGGTGGATCATAGTCAACTGCTTATGGTTGGGTTATGAGGATAATTAGATATGCATATTGTCAAAATTCTTGGCCCCCTAGGTTGTTAAAGAAATATATATATTCTTATGAAAAACAGAGCTAAAATAATACAATAAATGTTGAAACAAAAAGTACCTAAGCTGAGGTAAAAAAAGAACGGGGTATCATAACATTCTTCGTATGATACTATAGAATCATATTATACTATCATCACTAGTATCATACGATACTATACAGCCAGGGGAAAAAACCTCAGCCGAAAATATCTGACTCCCCGTAAAAAAATAACATAAAATATTAAATATCAGGAAAATCTTGAGAGACATCAGCGTGATCATCTTCATGTTGTCCGTCGATTGGCTCGGATAAACAGATTCTTCCCAAAACGACTCGCAATTCTTAATCTGAAATGAAAAAAGACAAAAGCAGAAAAGAAACCGATTATTCAGAATAAATCGAATGCATTTTAGGAATGGATTTGCTACTTTGAGAAACATAAACATTCAGATTTCTTGGCCAAATAATGTTCGGAATTTATAAATATTCATGACAGAAATGTCACAAAATTTGAAAGAAGTAAAAAAAACTCCATCAATTTCCCCTTTCCGAATCTGTTGAAGAGAGAGAATTTTTTTCTGTTGCCGTGTGGGTTTGTTGCAGAAGAATCACTTCGATACCATGTTCATCAGCTGATTTGGAGACCTAATCACACTTGTCTTGCGAAATTCTTTCCATCTTCTAATTCAAAAGCCACAAATTCTTGCTCTCTGGTCGTGAGGGTTTTTCAAACCGGATACGACCTTCCAGGTGATGATTTTTCGGCACTTCAGATGTTTGAAGACCGATACGGGACTTCAATGAAAGGAAATCATCTCCCATAGATAAACCAAACATTTTATAACACAAGAAAACAGAATATTTCTCATTACAAAAAACTACGACATATTCCGAATATTGTCATTCTGACAATCTACACCGCGCAAAAAAATTAACACACATTTTGGAAATCTCAAATTTATTCTACAACTGAAGGTGTTCTCAGAGATAATTATTTTTATCACAATTATGCATGCATATGTTATCCACTTTCAACGTTTTTCTTCAATACAGATGTTTTTTCCCAGCAGGAATAAAAAAAGATGATATTATCAGAGTTTGAATTTATTGGCTCAATTCTAAAATCAATTCTAGTGATCAATAGTTTTTCTTCGTTTGATTCGTTTGATTTCCTACACTCGATCGCTATGCAACGCGAAACACGCAATTTGACCCAAGAGGAATCTGCCCAAGCGGTAGTTTTGCGATAAGAAGGGTGGACATACACAAGAATTGCAGAAAGATTTGGAGTTTCCCATACAAGTGCTTCCAGAATGTTGCAGTGATTCAGGGAGATAGGTATGAATGTCCGAAGACCAGGACAGGGTAGACCACGGGTAACAACTGCCATTCAAGAACGTTACTTGTGAGTTTCTTCGTTGAGACAACGGTTTGCAATCGCTCGCCTCCTTCAAAATCAGCTTCAGCAAACTCGTGGGTTGCAAATTATCACTTAGACAATAGGAAATCGCCTCAGAGAATATGATTTGAGTCCAAGAACCTTCAAAAAATATACGAGAAGCCTTCATCCTACTTGAAGCTCACCTTTAGAATTTCAATCCTGAATCTTGTGACTTTCCTTATAATATTTTATTAAGCCATATTCGTGAATAATCCTGTATACCAAAAAAAAAAAAAAATTTAATTCAAACAGTTCTTCTGGGGCTTGCAGTTTCTTCGTCAGTTCGTATATTCTAGTCTGACACGAACTAGGCTATCACTATGAGCAGGGTCCACGTGTATTCAACCCTTTAAAATCTGCAGAATTTGTTCATTCCATCATTTGTGTACCATCTCTTTTAGCGGATTCTGTCTCTATCCCCTCTGTAACTTCTTGCCTCACGTCACCGCGAGTTCTAAATCGATCCGATCCTGATGAATGGATCTCTCTTCTCTCTTTCTCCTTTTTCTGGGACGCAAATAAACCTGGAACAGATGGCGAACTGTGCGGACTTGCGGAACTCTAAATTTACCGCGGCGTAAAACTGATGATCCACCCGTTTTCGTCACTATTTCTGGGCCGGGAGTTGGCAGATTGAATACAAACTTCCATTCAAGTTTAATTCGAGACTCTGGATAGGAATAGCTCCGAGTCCTTTCGCCTTTGAGGCTCACCTGAACCTCTTCTGCTTTGCACCGTCAGACTGTCTGTCTCTGTGGTTCTACCGGATGGATACAGTGAGCGCAACAAGGAATCAACAAGCCAAACGATCCATCTCGTTTTTAGAACAAAAAAAATTAACGCACATTCTGAAAATCTCAATTTTAATGAAAGTTAACTCTACATTGACTTCATAACTCATTTCTTATGTTCTCTCGGGAATGTTTTGAACGAAACAAGACACATTAAATGGAAGAAAAATTCAGGATTTCACCGAATCTTAAGTGAAAGAAGAGAAATGAACAATTTTCAAAATACTGAAATGCTGATAAGTGATTTAATAATTGGTATTTCCACCCCTTGCGTTAATTACAGCTCGGCAACTCAAAATGAGTGATCTTAAAATGTTCTGATCTAATCCTTTCCAGATTTGTCCGAGTTGGATTCATAAGTCATCAAGAGTAGCTGGATGATTTTCTGAACTTCTCAGCCTTCTATTGAGGTTGTCCCAAACCTGCTCAATCAGATTGAGATCTTGGCCATTTCATTCGAGAGACTTAACCTCTTCAAGGTACTGAACGATGCGCGCACGATGAGGTCTGGCATTATCTTCCATAAAAATGAAATTTTCAACAATGAATAGGGCAAATAGCACTACATGCTCTTCAAGAATGTTCCTTATATACTTATCAGCATTCATAGCTCCATTATCAACGACCACTAAGTCTGTGCGAGCAGTCAAAGATAGTCCACCACATACCATAATCGATCCTCCCCCGGAACCAGTAGTATTCAGGAAATTGCACTGAGCATATCTTTCATGTGGACGTCTGTATACAAAGGAACGCCGATCACAATGGTAGAGGCAGAATCTAGACTCATCTGTGAAGAGAACTCTTTCCCAATCGGCCTCTTCCCAATGGATATGCTCTCTCGCAAAATCCAAACGCGCTCTTCGATGAGCTGGGGTAAGAGCTGGACCTCTTGCCGCCACACGAGGCCTTAAATCACGCTCTGAGGCGATTTCTGATGGTCTGAGTGCTAATTTGCACCCCATGAGTATGCTCAAGCTGAGAGGTTGCAAATTGTTGTCTCAACGAAGAAACTCTCAAGTAACGTTCTTGAATGGCAGTTGTTACCCGTGGTCTACCCCATCCTGGTCTTAGGACATTCATACCTGTCTCCCTGAATCGCTGCAACATTCTGGACACACTTGTATGGGAAACTCCAAACCTTTCTGCAATTCTTGTGTATGTCCACCCTTCTTCTCGCAAAACTACCGCTTGGGCACATTCCTCTTGGGTCAAATTGCGTGTAGAAAATCAAACTAAAGAAAAACTATTGATCACTAGAATTGATCGAGACCAACTGATTTTAGAATGGAGCCAATACATTCAAAATCTGATAATATAATCCTTTTTATTCCTGCTGCGAAAAACCATCTGTATTGAAGAAAAACGTTGAAAGTGGATAACATATGCATGCATAATTCTGATAAAAATAATTATCATTGAGAACACCTTCAGTTGCAGAATAAATTCGAGATTTCCATAATGTGTGTTAATGTTTTTGAGCAGTGTATATATATACCAAAAAAATTCAAATTCAAACAGCTCCTCCTGAATGATTCAGTTTCTCTGTCAATTTTTATATTGATACGAGTCGAAGAGCCACCCTGTATCACCGAATCGATACCCTCATTCACAATCTAAGACACGACGTATTCGAAACGAATACAGTTTCGATAAAAATCGAGTTCGGGACGACCCAAAACTTCGAATCGCTCAAGAACAACTATTTCCAGCTCCCACGCCCTGAATATTTCAGTATCCAACTTTCAATCGGGCACAATTTACCAAATTGAAGCAACATCACGACGGAAAAGTTGATAATTCGATGAATTTTTAATCCTCGCTTGCCGTCTTCTCGAAACCGAACCGGATTGGACGATAACGACGCCTGGCGTCGTCACGCTCGACGCTGAAGGTAATCAGGACCGGGGAGTGTAATGAATTAAAAAAAAAAACACCAGACTGTGATTGACTCGGTAGTAATTGCTTTCTACTTCAATTTCGAAGTAAAGCAGCCATATATATTCGTCTTGTACGTTTTTCCTCATTATTTTATCGGATGAGGGGAAAGCTATGGCGTTTGACACGATAATGAATGCTTTTGGAGCTAATTTCGTCCATTTTATCACTTTGCGATTACTCTCCTGTTATTTCTTGAATACTGCACAATTCTCCCAACAAGAATTCGTCGATATACTCGAGTTTTCCTCTAATAATCATCGAAAATATTCTCCATGAAACTGGGCCCATAACCTGTTTGTTAAATTCAGAGAATTCGTCATTTCCGCTGATCGTTCTTCGAGCGATTCAATTTTATGGAATTTTCTTGCTCCCCCCTTCACGCTATACCTTCCTGACAGTGATGGGCGCAGTGAAAAATCGAGACGATAACAATTTCCATCTTGTTTTTTCGCGAATTTTCCTACGTATCAGACCGCAAACCGTCATCAATCTCCCTTTACAGAAATTGGATAATGGCCGTGTAGTCCGGAAAAGGGCCATGATATTTTTCGCTGAGAACGTGAGGGCTTGCATAATATCTAGAAGGTCGTGGCACGACGTCAGTGGCGTCTCGTGAAATGCGGCAAGAAAATAAGGTCTCTTTGATGAGGGTTTCCGTCGTTCGAGTATCACAGGAAAAAAAAAGGCCAATATATACTGCTCCAGAGGAGTTAGGGATATCGTATGTTATCTTCGAGAAAATCTCATACACAGGGAAGAATAAACTCAATGACTTGATTAACTAATTCCCCAGAATCTAAAGAAACACAAAGAACTAAAACTCTCTCCTGAGAATAATGAACACAATCCCACTGCTGTCCCTAGTTGTAATAAGCACATAAATACTGATTCACAAGAGTTAGGGATATCGTATTCAATCGTTTTGAAACGTATGTAATATTTTAGAAAATTGTTGTAAAATCATTTGAAACTCAATAACAACTTGAATTGATCGCATTAGAATCAGTATGAAACATTTTGTCAATCTGGTCGCCTTTTTTCTGAAGTTTGCTTCTTTGCATATGCTTCATGAATGTTCTTATTTTGAAATGGAGTCAGTTTATCAACGGCTTCGATTCGAAACGAGTTTTCTGAAAATGCCAAGACGTAAATAAAGAAACGCTGAGTCTAATAGTGCTATCGGAATGCTACAGGGTGGCCTAACTCAGGTTGGAAAGGCTCCAAGTCAGCTTGAGTGTGATATCTCGCCTCTGGAATTGGTTCAGGGGGACAGGTTACGTGTTGGAAAGACCAAGGCTTGGTGAGTGACGAAAAACAACACCAGCTCAGGATCGTTTCATCACCGTTTCGACAAGAAGAAAGCCTTCATTCACTTGTAGAATGTACGGAATACTCTTCAAAATGCAGATGGGGTCCAAGTTTCCATCGAAACCATCAGACGACGTTTGAGAGAAGTGAATCTAGGTTTTAGACGTCCATTAAGAGGAGTTCCAATAACACGTGACCATAAGCGTCAAAGACTGGAATGGGCAAGGCAACATATCAATTGGAACGATCAATGGCGTAGTGTCCTTTTCACTGATGAATCCAGATATGTGCGATTTACAGATTCGCGAAGAATAAGGGTATGGACAATCCCACGCATACCCCGTAATCGTCATTATTTCCAAGAAGTCCATCCATTACGAGAGGGTAGTGTTATGGTGAGGGCCGGGATATGTTTCAACGGGCGCACAGATCCTCACATTTGTCCTGGGAATATGACCGCCTTACACTATAGGCAGCATGTAATTGACAATGTTTTGCCAAATCTTCACGCTGCTATTTGTGAAACTATTCAATTTCTAGACGATAACGCTAGATCACACCGTGAAGGCATAGTTGGAAAAGCGAGCGAGGAGCTTGGTATTCCACATTTACTAATACCTCCGCACTCCCCAGATTTGAATTGCATAGAACATGCATGGGATATGCTCCAAAGAAGATTAGATAATCATCAACCTTCCCAGAATCCTTAAATGATCTGAAAGAGCTTCTGCCCCGTTCATGGAATCAAATTCCTCAAGAAATGTTCAACAACCTCGTGTGTAGTATGCAAAGAAGATGTCTTGAAATGCTTGAATTCTCTGGTAATAAAATTTCGTTTTTTAACTCGATCATTCTTAACCAACCTGTATACGCTGCAGACCTACAGGCTAGAATGAATTTTATTTCCTGCAACTTGAAATCAAATTAATATGAATTTTCATCACAAAATCTCCTTTGAACTATATTTTTCTGCAATTTAAGTCAATATCCCTAACTTATGTGGAGCAGTTCATTTTGCTCATTAATTGTTATTGATAGATATGTGTGAATTAAGGTTTGAATTTCGTAGGTACCTACCTAGTTTTTCATGTAGTAAAAACGCAATTTTTTCAGACTCTTCAGTGCAACTTTTTTAGAGGTCGGTTTTTTTTGTTTGAAAATTTTTTTGACTCATTCCATTAACTTCTAAAAAATGCCCCACCCTTGTATATCCCATTGAAAACATCCTGACTCGATTCAGGATCTACTTCGATCCATTCCAGACTTACTACAAAACCTTAAAAAACCGTCTGAAGACCCGCGTTGCATATTCACGAGTCGCCACTGCACGCAACACTAATAAGGAAACATCTTGTCGTTCACAACGTCCCTGCCTCGCTAAAAAGGGATACACGACATGTAAAATGTATTTTCCCCTACATTACAATATATATTATCTAGATCCGTTCTGCATGCGTCAGCCTGCATACATTTATTGTAAGAGTCCAAATGACACCCCCTGTCGCTGTGTTTTAGTATTCATCCGGCGATATTTTGCGATGTCCCTTTCTTCGCTAGAATTGTGTATTCTCGACGTGGCATTGTCTTCGCATGTAGATGCAATATGTCTCGCAGATTTTTGGATACGGCTCTTGGAATTTATGGGATAGGGTTTTTCCGGAAGTATAGGGATTGGAAGCGATGTACTAACGATTTCTCGAGGTCATCTGGACACGCTATCCTCAGCAATACTTGCCTATGAAGAGCACCACCAGACACATCTATAAAATGCAATAATTTCTGGCAAAACTCGAATTTAATATTCCTCGAAATATATTCAAGATTTTAAAAAAGTTTTAACACACTGTAACCTCATGGTCACAGTATCTGGGAGAACTTGAAAGAAACATTCTCCTTATTTCTACAAGTTTCTTCTCCAAAGCATTTTTTGCGTTAGTTTATATCCAGATACTTCTAAGATCTAGCAGAATCAAAGTTTTGAAGAATTTTTTGGTAATTTTCCAACTCAGGAGCCAGAGTGTGTTACGTTCTAATCTAGTAATTCATTGATAATCCGAACACCCTTTAATCCGAACGACTATTCTATTTTCTTTAATCCGAACATTCGGACTCTGTAATCCAAACATCAGCTGTGGTTTTTGTTTTTCTAAATTGAGAATTTATTCAGCTTGTTTTGAGAATGAGATTGCTCGCTTAAAAAATGATATCCGCATATAATCCGGATTACAGATATCACTCATTTGACTCCTATGATCCTTCCAAGATTCTGTCCGGATTATCAATACAAACTGTACAGGGTGGGCAAAATTGGTGATACCTGAACAACTTTTTAACCGTGAGAGATACAGAAAAATGAATGACACGTTACGGTGGTATTTTTTTGGAGAAACTGTTAATGCTATCAACTGCATTCCTCTATCTTCTTTTGTTTTCGAGTTATAGACCAAAATTGAAATTTGTGTGATTTCAACTTTGGCCATTATCTCCATTTCTGTTTGTGCTAGGATGTTGAAATGAAAACATTATACAGTCACTTTGTTCATAACAATCCAGTAGCGTACTTTGTTTTTTCCCAATAGGTTTCCTTGCTGAGGTATAACATAAATTTGTGTTTTTTCTTATGGAAACAATAGTTCGAAATGGCTTAGAAAAAATCGCCTTTTTTCTCGTTTCAGAAATATATTATACATCATACATCGCCCTCAGATTCATTCAGATATCATGAAAAATATAGTTTGTATGTGAAATTAATATTAATAATAATATGCCTCTACGCGTGATGTCATTATTATTTTGCAATTGAATACTTGATTCAATTCTCCGTGGTTTAATCTCTGTTCAGAACAACTGTCAATTATTATAATTCGAAGTCATTTTTGCCGGCAATATGAAAATGTTCGAAAACTACGAGAAATACGATAAGTTAAAATTTTTTATTTTAGCGGCAATATGAATTCGAATTGACAGTTGTCCTGAACAGAGATCAAACCACGGAGAATTGAATCAAGTAATCAATCGCAAAATAATAATGACACCATACTTACAGACATATTATTCTGTAATTCAGCTTACTAAATACTCAATAATTCAAATTTCACATGCAAACTATATTTTTCATGATATCTGAAAGAATCTGAGGGCGATGTATGATGTATGATATATTTCTGAAAATGGCGATATTTTCCAAGCTATCCCAAGCTATTATTTACATAAGAAAAAACACAATTTCATGTTATAGCTCAGCAAGTAAACCTCTTGGGAAAAAACAAAGAACGCTACTGGATTGCTATGAGAAAAATGCCTATATAATGTTTTCATTTCAACATCCTAGCACGAACAGAAACGGAGATAATGTCCAAAGTTAATTTCGCCTAAATTTCAATTTTGGCCTATAACTCGAAAACGAAAGAAGATAGAGGAATGAAGTTGATTGCATTATCAGTTTCTCTGAAAAAGACCACCGTAACGTCCCATTCATTTTCCTCTATCTCTCGCGGTTAAAAAGTTGCAGTTCAGGTATCACCAATTTTTCCCACCCTGTACATCAAATTGAGGTGAGGTCTGAATATTTTCGAATCATCTGATTTTCCCAAGAAATTTGATTCTTACCTATCTGATGTTCACATATAATTGAGTCAATGAATAATTTACACAGTAATACATACATAAAGTCGACTGTTACGACTTTTGAACTAAAATTTCTGGATTTTCTCGATAAACATTGATACAAAATCTATAATTCATCCAAAACTAATGACAGAAGCGTCAAATAGAATTCCGACATGAAAAATCCAAGAGATTTCAAGAAATTGAAGCAACAGAAACCGTTCATTATCAAAGAAACATAGATCTGTTGATTGTTTAGAACATTAATCTCTCCAATCATCGATAAATTTCGAAACACTCAACTTTCTAAAAATAATGCATTAGTTACTTGTTAATTTCAAATCATAAAAATAACACCACGCACTACCAAAATTGCTTGTAACGTTATAAAAACATTTTAAACAGGTAACATGATAAGTCCCCATATTTTCCCTTCATTCTAATGAAAATATGGTATGTTTCAATCGTAACTCGATCCAGTATCGAAATAAATTTTTCATCTAGTCCAATGATATCGAAACTATCATCGGTAATGAAACAGTAGCAATTATTCAGTTTCCAATTTATTAACATCGCTAAATCAGGTCATTTGATCAGGGAACGATGAAATTAAAACTTGGTGCTGAGTTATTACTTTTAATGGATACTATTTATTCATGCTAGGCATTTCCGATCTGATCAATTTTACAATATGGGGTGTTTTTTTTTAATTGGGCTTCGAACTAATAGCAACTACGGTTGCTATTGAGGAAAAAAACCTATAAATAGAAAACAGTAATCATCAAAATGAATACCATTTTTTTTTCTAAATAAGCAGGGTCTTTACAAATGAATGCAACATCCAAATTAGTTCAAGATTATCGTTGGTCTTTATCGGGAGCCTTTTTTCAATCTTCAGCTTTCTATCAGTTCAGGTGGTTTTAAAAAATATTTTTAACCTTGCATATGAAACTACAAACTGAAAAAAACTGACATAACTAGTATCCGAACGGTTGATTTTTGGTCACATAAACAAATCTTGAAGCTGTTGATCCCCATTTGTCAGAATATCGAATAACTTCGTTTCTGTTGTTTCAGCTGTGAATTCCATGAAACCAAACATAGATTCGTCCAATTGCATCCTAGTTCAAGATGTGAAGGACGTGACTCACGATCACATGACCCAGGGATCTGTTTCAACCCCCATGCCGACTGAGGGTAAGTTTGAACCATTGATCATTTTCGATTTAATGATGCAAACTGTTAGAAATCACATTTACAGTTGGAAGAGTTGTGGAGTTTTAAGCCCGTGTAAAGTTATTATCTTTTTCTGTAGTGGAATATCGGAAAATTCATAATGAACTATATTTTTGCAATTCTTTTAGTTGTTATTGATGAAAATTTCCAGTTATTCTCTTGTATAGCAATCCTGTTTTGAATATACTGCTCCACAAGAATTAGGGATATCGTATTCAATCGTTTTGAAAACTATGTGATCTTCGAGAAAATCGCTCTAAATCATTTGAAACTCAATAACAACTTGAATCGATCCATTAAAAATCAGTATAAGACATTTCGTCAATCTGGTCGCCTTTATTCTGAAGTTTGGTTCTTTGCATAATGCTTCATGAATGTTCTTATTTTGAAATGAAGTCAGTTTATCAACGGCTTCGATTTGAAACGAGTTTTCTGAAAATGACAACACGTAAATTAACAAACGCTGAGTCTAATAGGGCTATCGGAATGCTACAGGGTGGCCTAACTCAGGTTGTTGTAGTGGAAAGGCTCCCAGTCAGACAAAGTGTGATATTTCGACTTTGGAATAGGTTCATGGAGACATGTTTCATGTTGAAAAGGCTAAGGCTTGGTGGGTGACAAAAAAGAACACCAAATTCCTCAAGAAATGTTCAAAAACCTCGTGTGTAGCATGCAAAGAAGATGTCAAGCTGTTATTGATGCCCGTGGAAGCCTTACATTTTATTGATAGTCTTGAAATTCTTGAATTCTCACAAAATCCCATTTAAACTATATTTTTCTGCATTTAAATCAAAATCCCTAACTCATGTGGAGCAGTTTACATCTTACTCGATTACGAAAATTAAACATTCCTTCATGAAAAAAAAATCTATACAATAAATAACTATTAATTATGTGGGAAACATGCTTCTTCCCAAATTTCCTGAAGCGATATAAACATCAAGCGACGATTCACATATTCCCCTATTCATTTCAACGCCCAAGAAATATATCAGCATTAGAAATTAGCTCTTCGAATAAAAATAACGATTACGAAGTGAATATTTCAATCAACCCGTTGACGTGGATGTGTTTACACTCGTGAAATAAACTACAACGTTCAACTAAAAATAAATATCTGAGACGTATACGATAAATCAGTTGCGTTTGAGTAAAAACCTCATTTTAATGGCGGAAACTGTTATTACCGTCGTACCTGAAGGGAGATATTCAGAGCTCTTGAAGTGGTGATGTTTGAAGGAAAGCTGGCTTGAAACTTCTGATTTCAACAACTGTTGGAATTGTTGCTTAAAGACATTCGAAGATTTGAGTTTTGAAACTGAAGATATTCCATGAAAATTTAGGCGTAGACCCTGAGGTCCTCAAAATGCATAGGCGTAACCAGGGAGAGTTACCCCCCATTGATCAGAAGAATTAAAAAAAATTTTGGCGGAAAAAAACACGTGTGGCACTCGAGGACTGCCGCGGTAAAGCTATTGCAAAGCATCTATTCAAAAATAAGAACATAATATTGTTGATTTAAAATATTTTTTTTTTATCTTACAATACATGTAGGTTATTCAGGAATGTTTATTATTGAAACTATAGGTTTATGGTAACTGAAATAAGAAACATAAGTTTGAGATCTAATGTCTTCTAAATATTTAGAAAATACCGCGTAAATAGTGGACCCATAATTTGTTGTGAATTCTTGTGGATTATTATTCATTTTTAAATTCAATTTTTCCGAAAGAAAAAATGTCAACCGCTCTGATTTTTTATCAGCGAAGTTAATGTTTAAATCGCCAGCCAAGATAAGTGGAAATTTATTACCATTTGTACCAAGTATTTTCGACCCTTCTTCAGTGTACTCCAATTTGACAATTGAAAGTCATTGAAATGCCATTTCTATTACTAAAGAAATCTAAGACACTCTGAGCTATCGTCTGAACACTATTTAAAGACAGTCTTTTGAATTCTTGCAACAAAGATGCAGTCGATGCAGCTTGCCTTCGATTATGATAAAACTTAAATGCGGAATTATCATTTTTGTCGTAATATACAATTTTTCAATAATAGTCACCCGAGAGAGTGCAACATAGACGATTTCCCGAGAATGTGATCTACTATACTCGTATACTATTTCGTCAAAAGTTCCACCTTGTGACTTATGTATTGTTAGAGCAAGAGCTGAAGTTAATGGAAAATGTTTGCGTTTGGCTATACATTTTCTATCCGATGTTAATGAAATATTTGCCGTTGGTAATTCAATGGGAACAGCGAGATTGCCGACTCCATTTTGCACTGCTAGAGTGGCTGCACGCATCCATCTAGTCGCAAGCACCCAAACACCGTGCCGAAGTCTGCCGAACTGAACCGACGATTCACGGCTGTGTTAGGTTTTTTCGTTACGGAATTTCTACATTCGGTCGCCGCGCTCAAAGCCTGAGATGAAAGCTATGCATGCTCCCATGTTGAAATCTACTGAAACTCTCTCACATGCCTCATTTAGACTTCTTATCCAACACCTATCTTCGGTTCTTTCGACCCACCTTCTCTCCATTATGTTCTTCTGTTAATCTTCCGGACCCGATCCAATTTACAAATGGATCCAATAACGCGGCAGATAATCTTACCCTTGACGACTGTATCTGCTTACATTTAATTCTCAGGGATCGACGGCCGCAAGAATAATTTCATTAACTTTTTCAATTCCGAACTTCGCTGAATCGAAATTGATTTTTCTGTCAATGGGGATTAATCCTGTTTTATCCGACGCTGTTCCGGACGCCACATTGAGGACGCAGGACAGGACTCGGTAATAAAAAAAAAATTAGATCGGTGTCGATATTGCGAGGAAACGTATGAAGCACGATGAAACACAAATTGAAGGTTCTTAAAATAATTGATGATATTTCGAGCTGATAAGAAAATTGTGCTTTTAAACAGGGTTATTCATGAATATGGCTCTTTTAAATTTTATGGAAAAGACACAAGATTCAGGATTGAAACTCTTAAGGTGAGCTTCAAGTAGACAGCCGACTTCTCGTATATTTTTTGAAGGATCTAGGACATCAAATTTCGTTTTTCAGACACGAAGGCCCATTTTTTTATTGCATGAATAGATTTTCCATTGAATTCTGATTCTTTTGATTCCAAAAGTTTGAATTTTCCTGAGAAAATTCTATTTAAATGAAAAAATAAGAAAAAAATCTCAGAATTGAACTCTGTTCAAATACAAACAACTTCGAGGTTTTTTCATTAGAAATTCTCATTTTTGAGAATCTCCGAGAAGAAAGGCTGATGCTTCTTTTCAGAATATGATACAGGAGGTCACAAATGCTTTGTCAATGTTAGAAGTGACGAAACATCAGAAATTCGTTTTTTTCAAATTGGAACCCCATGTTTTCGAAGTATTTTCGAAATCTTTTTCAATAAATATGATTTTTCGAGATATTCAGGAAAAACGATTTTGTGTTCAATTTTCAATCTCATTACGAACGGAAAATAATTAGCGGTCGAGTGAAATTTTTGGAAAACTCTGTTATCGAAAAAATATTTTCTTATAGTTCAGACGAGTTCAGTTTGTCTTTATTTTTTTAAGCTTAGGATAATTTCCACAAATTCTTAATTCTGGAGAATTTTTTTTTGTCATGGTAGGGAAATTTGAATTTTCAGTAATGAAATTGTTACATGTTCTGTTAATTATTTTTTCAAAAGCATTAAAAATTATTACAAATTATTTTCTTCTGCATTTCTGAGAATTTTTCACATGGACTTCACTAATACTCACATTGAGAACTTTAAACCAATTGTTGCTCTCGCATTATAGATGATAATTCAAGAACTTAACTCGTCTGAACTATAGAAAATTTTCTCGATAACAGAGATTTCCAAAAATTTCACTTGACCGTTAATTATTTTTCATTCGGAATTAGATTGAAAATTGAAGATAAAATCGTTTTCCTGAATATCTCAAAAAAATATTAATTTTGGGCTAAAGTCTCGGATGTATTCTCCTTTTATTTTTTGACGAAGATTTTGAAAAAATAGGGTTCTAATTTGAAAAAAACGATTCTTTGATGTTTCGTCACTTCTAAATTTGACAAAGAATTTGTGACCTCCTGTATCATATTCTGAAAATCACGCTATCGGAAAAGAAGCATCAGCCTTTCTTCTCGGAGATTCTCAAAAATGAGAATTTTCAATGGAAAAACCTCGAAGTCTGTATTTCAATAGAGTTCAATTTTGAGATTTGTTTTCGCATTTCCTCATTTAAAGAGAATTTTCTCGGGAAAATTCAAAGATTTGGAATCGAAAAGACCTAGAAATCAATAGAGAATCTATTTATGCAATAAAAAAGGGTTCTTTTCATTTGAAAAACGAATGTCCTAGAACCTTCAAAAAATATACGAGAAGTCGTCTTCTTACTTGTAGCTCACCTTTAGAATTTCAATCCTGAATCTTGTGTCTTTCCTAAAAATATCCTATAGAGCCACACTCGTGAATAACCCTGTATAAATGAATTCGTAGCAGTACTAACAACTAGAAAAGGGCTACTGGAATATCGAAAAGATGTTTATCAAGGAAATCCCCAGACTCAACAGCAAATGGTAAAGGAGTATTCATTTCGAAGACTGCAGTGTTGTATAAGATTATAATTCATGCTTGTTGTTTCTCAGATGACAATTTTTCGTGTGTAGAATCTTCACTACCTTATCAGTTAAATGGGAACAATAATCCAGCAAAATTGTTTGCTTGTTCGGGAGAATACAGGTGTATTCGAAGTCAAGCAGTTTTCAGCGAACAACGAGAGTTGTAATAATGAGAATATTCTTTCGAAGTATGGTATAGGAACAATAATAGCCCTTCATCAAGATATTGAATTTGGATTTATCTGTGGAATCTCTTCAAAAGAACAACTGTATTATCTAAAAGACTTCCTTGCTGAAATCTGCAAATGCTCGATGTTAAATCCAACTAGACCCAACCTTGTTGAATTTAATAACGGAAAACATTCTTCGCCTCCAATTTCTCCTCTAGTGCCGAGGTAAATGAGATGACATTCTCGACAAATCAGGCGGACGTTTCTCTCGTCTCTCCTGTCATTATCAGGGCAGTTACGCTCCTGCGTTCAGATCCTGCCCAAGGCCGACTGCCGAGAAGTTGAAAATACTTTTAATCGGGCATGGGAGGGTCCTCCCTTCGGATTGTCCCTTTTAATTAAAAGTTAAATGAATTTAGTTATGTGCAATTAGAATGTTCGGAGCTGATAATTCGTCACTGGGTCTGGTCTTCAGACCAAACAGGCGTGGAGGAATTGTATCTACCAGTGTAGATCGCGTTTGCATAAAGGAAGAAAGAATACATAGAGCACAGATTGAGGTCCATAAAAATCAATGGCCAGACCCAAATAGTTCATTTGAAATTTTCTTGATTGAAAAATATAGGGGTGTGAGAGAATTTAAAATAAAAAAGCATAGGGAGACCTGCTTAAGAAATAACAAATTCATAAATTCTTGGATTTCCCTTGATAAGAATTCGTAAAAGGACAAAAGACTGATTGCAGTACTAACCAAACACAAATTGTAAATTATTTCATTTGTTTCTCATTTGTAACCGTCAGTTTCCAAAAACACAATATTAATCAAGAAAATTTATTTTATCAAGTCACTACCTTGTAAAACTGATAGCTAACTAGAAAAATTTTTCAAGTTAGTAGTATTATTCACATTAGAAAATTTTGTTTTATCGTCATATATGTTGAAAATCATGGTACAATTGTTATTTCCAATAACACAGATTTTTGATGATGAAAGAGTTGATACTGATGATGATGAACCATCTGTTGACTCAGAAACTGCTGAACTCGAGGACTGCAGAACATTTGTACTCTCCTTACTACCAAATAATTTGCTAGACATCTCGATTTTTTAGTTGGCCGAATCATCGACATAACTCATCGCAATTTCGGTGCTCTTCCACCTTCCTGCACGCTTTAGTGCTAAAATATCTCCACCCGAATCCGCAACCATAGTGGCTCCAGTTCTGCGAAAATAGTGACCGGTGTATAACTCTGGGTCTTTTAAACCTAAACATTTCGCTATTTGCTTTGGGACACCACCAATAGTGTGCTGGCCAGCATTATGGGAAATGCACTTTCCATGTCGATATGTCAAAAAAAATCTTAGGCTCTCTGTTCCAGGAGGCCGAAGATCTACATATTTTCTGTATTACATGCAGGGCTTGAAGCTGCAGCCATCATCGGTTATGGTGAATCTTCTTGTTGTTCAATTTTATGTTTTCCGCAATGTCACAATAACGTTTTTTCCATATCTTCTACATCATTCATGTTAAAGGAGAGAATTTCGTCACATGGACAACATCAAAAAATCCCAAATATTGTTACAATTTTCGCCAGCAACCACTGGTCATCAGGAGCATGTAAAATAAATTGTTCAGCCTCTTCTTCACTTAATACCTTAGCCTTTTTTGGCGTATAACGCTCATTTTTTCGTTTCAGAAACGCTTTCACCTTTTGAAATCTGCAAATGACAACTAAACGTCATATTTTTCAATAAATTTTTTTAAGGAGAACAAACCTGCGAACAGGGGCATTTTCTTTCATTTCCAAGCAGCTTTGCAGCATAGACCATTCGGCCCATGAAGTATTAGGGCTGAATCTAGCTGATAGTTGATTCAAGTAGACCAACAAAACATCTTCAGTTACCCCAATCACACTATTTTTGTTTTGCCACTTTTCGAAGTCGTCGTATTCTCGCTCGTACCTTGAAGCTGATTTTGCAGGTAATAAACTTGATGCTACACTGCTGGCTGCCTCAATAATTATTTTTGGTACATTCATTCTCGCTTTCGCCAAAACAAATGTAAAGAAAATTAAACAGACATGTTCATGGCAACGCTTCCATAGCTTACGACATTTGCGACAAATTATCGCGATTTTTTTGGAATTTATCTAACCTTTTTACAAATGAGAAACAAATAAAATATAAAACAATACACGCAAGGTAACGGGTTTTAGTGGCTCTAGGAGGTAACTGACTCTCCTGCGGCTCGTCAGTTATATCCTCCATTCGCCAGTAAAAACCCTCTTACCTTGCTGGTAATGTTATATACTATATTGATTTTTTAGTTAAAAAACAGCACAATTAATTCTACTTTCATCCACATCGCTGAATAGGTGATCAAATTACCTTCCATTCGACGTATAACAATCTAATATTCCCTTTAAAAATCAAAGTAAAGGGTTGCCAGGATTTTCCTTCAAAACTCTCGTACAACAATTGAAGAGTGTAAATTCAAGAGGGTCTGAGTGCCAAAAAATCAAACTGAAATATTACATAAAACATGTCTCAAACCCATGAAAAAAGTTTAAAAAAATTGTTTTCTTCATCAGAAATGATGACTGTCTGAAGCGGATGGCACATGAACTGTTTCGTAGGCTATTGGCCTTGGCACATAGACCCCATAACAAATGAAATCTAAAATTTCGTGAAAATGGCACTTAGACCCTTTTGAATTTCCACCCTTTAATTATTGACGAGTAGTTCTAACTTTTTTTGGCACGCTGTGTAGACTCTAATGATTCCCAGTATATTTCCCACATATCCAGAATCAAGATTTAAATTGAATCAAAGGAATATATACTGAATAAAAAAAGTTTAAGTTCACTTAAAATTTCACAAACATCTATAAAACAAAATTTTTTTTTCAGAATCCCTCCCAACGAGCACAGCAGAACATTCCAGCGCCTCAACGCAATACAACTCGCTGCAACCCCCCCAGCAGCGCAGCAGTCAGCCCCAGACCCAATGGCCACCCCTCCCCTTGCTCGAGGAGAGAGAACTGGACACCCTCCACATGGCCACAATACCCCCCTACCAGTTCTGGAACTCAGAGTTTCGCAACAAACAACCTGCCTTCATCAGGTTCAACTTTACCCTCCCCTGGGGTGCAAATTTTGCCGTCTACGGCCGTAGAAACGTCGCTCCAAGCGTCACCCAGTACGATTTCGTCAAATTCGTGAAGGGAGGAAGGATTGACCACCGTTTGCGCAAGCGAGAAGCGACTGCGGAGGACTTCAAGACGTCTTACGAAGGTCGAGGGAGGAAAAGTGACGTTTTGGACAGCATCTCCAGCTCGTATGAGGGCACCAGGAAGATTCTGGCCGATTCGGAGTCCCCCAAGGGTCCTTTCTACGTCCCGCATAGTGTTAAATGGAGCGTGGACGATGATAGTGGATCTACGGATCTCCCCCACCCTACCATAGATCTAGGAGTGGTTATAGACGAGCACGTGATATCGAAGAGAGAGGCAGAACTGTCCGACACTAATATGGTGAATATAAGCTTGTTGCAGTATTTGGACAGTGGAAGGTGGTTTTTGTCGGTGTATAATGATGAACTTCAAGCGCATACGGTGTCTATGGTGATATCTGAGGCTGAAGGAGTTAGTACCACTTGTCCTAACGATTGTTCTGGTAGAGGTTCGTGTTACCTTGGAAAATGCGACTGTATCGATGGTTTTCAAGGGATTGACTGCTCTAAAAGTAAGTTCTGTCAGCATACATATTAGTTCTTTTGTTCTGCAGCCAACTTGTTCATTCAAATCCCAAGTAGGTCGTTAAGGTGTTGATAGATCCTTGGAGCCAAATTTTTTCATTGAATGTTGATAAAACTGTGTAATCTGATGTCTTTTGAAAAGAAGAATGCGTGAAGAATTGAATTTATATCACAGTTCTTGATGAAGAAGTTAGTAGGAGATCCAGAGTTCCTTTGAATTGAAATCATGCTCTTAAAACGAAATATTTCTCATAATATAATAATAAATCATAAGTTAATGTCCTAGTATCTTGTGAATCCATAGTGTAAGGGAAGTGACTTCACAAGAAAAATTACTCTTCCTATGATCTCTTTATTATTCAACTCTAAATGTTTAAAGCTTCATAAGCTCATCTTCAGGAGTAAGATCCATGCAAAATGGACCTTGTATGAATCCAACTCATAGGAAGAGGAATTTTCATTCACTGATGATTTAGTATCATATTTTGAGATTTTTTTTTTTGTTTTAAGAGGATGATTGTCAAATTCAACACCCTGTATCTTTTTTCGTGGTTCTCCGATTTTGTTGAAATTTTCACCAGGTATATTATTGGGTCTTGTTATATTAACCTGAAATATACTTTGCGAAAATATCTGTAGTTCATCCGTTATAAAGAGTGAAACCAAACCTTGTTTTATACTCTTCATTTCTAAACACCCTGTGGTTGATTTGGGGCGAAAAGTTTGATATCATTCAGTTTTAATTTGAAGTGTGACTCTTTCTTAACAAAATGTTTTTTCATTTACGTCAGTATCTGCTTCTACAAAAAAGATACACATTTTCAAAAAAAGTGCTGCATTTTTTCAATTTTCATAACAATTTAAAATATTAAAATGAATAAATAGAAGCAATTCGGAAATGCATTGAAGGTATGCCACGTCGTACGGTAGAAGTGATGAAATAGCGAGGTGGAAATGCATGCTATTAATTTTCAGATGTTTGTTTATGTTTGCTAGTCGATAAGGTATTGTAATGTTTTAAATTGTTATAAAAATATAAAAAACGCAACACTTTCTTTGAAAATGTGTTTCTTTTTTTTTAAAGCAGATACTGACATAAATCGAAAAACATTTTGTTAAGAAAGAGTCACACTTCAAATTAAAATTGAATGGTATCAAATTTTCCGCCTCAATGAATGAACAACTACGGATGAACTACAGGTATTTTCGCAAAGTAAATTTCACGTTAATATAACAACACCCAATACTATATCTGGTGAAAATTTCAACAAAATCGGGAACCACGAAAAAAGATACAGGGTGTTGAATTTGACAAAAATTTTGCCTGTCCGGAATTTATTGACGGGGAGTGTATGTTAAACTTTGGAAGTCACAGGGTGATTTTAAAATTATTTCGTGCTCGGGATTACTTTGTATCTCAATAACCTCTTATGATATACAGGTGCAGAAGGTATTGATATTCTTCATGAGTTCAGAATTCTATGAACGAACGAGTGTTAGAATGGGTCTTCTTTAATGGTATCTCACATTATTTTTTCTAATTATTTGAATTTTTATCGAAATTAATGAAATATTTCTGAAGATATCGTTTGGTGTTTTGTGCATTGAGAAATATTGATTTGCAAAATGTCACCATGAAAACTGTGCTAGAATAAAATATTCTACCACGATTTCGTATCTGACACAGAATTAGAAAATACTGATACACATTTCAAGAAGAGTGAATCATTAAAAGAAGTAACTGCTCTTAGACCAAAACTGCTTTTTCTAGAGAATAATCAGTTTCCAACGCACCATCCTGAGTTAAAGCCGATACCTCCCAACTGAAATTCAATAGTCGATTCTCGGTGTGGGTTACACCAAGAACTCAGTCCCTCATCTTTGAGATGCAATCGACAAAGGGGCGAAAATAATCCTCGGAATTTAATACGGAGGGGTCCTCGGATTTCTACAGGGCACCAGCATCCACCATCTTCTTATTGTTCCTAAAGAGATAAAGGTACGATGATCCCAGATGCTGAGGAATGAAAAGACGGTAGTTTGCGGAAACAATAGCGTCGGTAATGAAGAGAATTCGAATCAACCCTTCCTGCTACCACGTCACAGAGAAGGCCTAGTTCAATTCTTGTCGCTACTTAATGGTCTTCATGACAAATTGGCCGGTAGGGGGTGTTTCTTAAGCCTCGAAGAATGGGTTGGTCCGTATGTTCGACTAACACGTATACTGGACGTTGTATATGGATGAACTTGTGCGGTTTGATGGATTGTTGGATGAACAGTCCCTTGGGGGAATTCAATTAAAGTGACGCCTTTCAAAGTGATGAATTAGTTCGTCTGACACATGCGTAGATGGGGTATCATCGGAGGAACATTGATTAGTTATGAATCAACTCCAAGATCAGGAATCCAAGAGGTAGAAGAAGTAGATTTTTTTTTTCGTTTTCATTCAGTTTGATTCTTGAGAAACATCGAAACATAGAATGACAAGCCTAGGTCAAGAAGTTGCAGAATGATTCCTCTTTGCGTGGAACTGCTGAATCTCTTCTGGGGACAAAAGGAATTCCAACCGAAAACAATCAAGAATGTGAAAACTCCAAAAGAAAACTTATTGAACGTCGGTCATGTTGAAAAAGGTTGCAGATCACGGGAGAAAAGAACGAATGTGACAAAGGAATATTCTGATCAAAACACTGGAATCTCCCAGAGACTCTAAGATGATTTGAGAGTGCCAAAAGAAGCATACGAAATCAAGAAGTTAAACACTCTCTTCATTGGCTCTGAATCTTTCTCTGTTAGGAGAAGAAGTACTTGATTGAAAAAGTTTCTGGATAAGGAAAGAACCTAGGGAGAAACACTGATGGAAACTTCAACTAGAGGTCTAGTAGATTTTTGGATCTAAGCAGGATTATGGGATCATGCAACATCTCATTATTAGATTCTGAGGAACCAATATAGCAACAAAAGAGTAGTTCAGATTCTCTTGGGAAGAATATGAGAATCTCTTGATGGCAGAATGCTCTATTCCTAACTCCAAAAGAGGACTTATTGAACATCGGTCATGTTAAAAAAGGTTGGAGGTCATGGGACAAAAGAACGAATGTGACAAAGGAGTATTCTGATCAAAACACTAGGCACTCTCATAGAATATAAGATGGTGCGAGAGTGCCATAGAAGCAAACGGAACCAAGAAGTTAAACACTCTCTTCATGGGCTCAGAATCTTTCTGTATTATACGAAGAAGTACTTTTTTGAAGGAGTTTCTGGAGAAGGCAAGAACCTAAAGAGAAACACTCTGATGGATACTTCAAGAACTAGAGGTCTAGGAGATCTTTGTATCATAGCAGCATTATGGGATGATGCAACATCTCATTACTGGATTCTGAGGAACCAATGTAGCAACAAATGAGTAGTTCAGATTCTCTTCGAAAAAATATGAAATCTCTTGATGGCAGAATGCTCTATTGCTATCTCTAAAGAAGACTTATTGAACATCGGTCATGTTAAAAAAAGTTGCAGATCATGGGAGGAAAGAACGAATGCGACAAAGGGAAATTCTGATCCAAACACTGGAATCTCTCAGAGACTCTAAGATGGTATGAGAGTGCCAAAAAAGCAAACGAAATCAAGAAATTAAACACCCTCTCCATCGGCTTAGAATCTTTTGTGTTATAGGAAGAAGTACTTGATTGAAAGAGTTTCTGGAGAAGGCAAGGACCTAAGGAGAAACACTCTGGTAGGTACTTCAAGAACTAGAGGTCTGGGAGATCTTTGAATCTAAGCAGGATTATGGGAGCATGCAATATCTCATTAATGGATTCTGAGGCACCAATGTAGTAGCAAATGGGTAATTTAGATTTTCTTGGGGGGAATATGGGAATTACCTGATGACAGCATGCTCCAATGCTAGCCAGAAGAGGAACTAGAAGGCGAAGTTTGAAAAGAAATGTTAGGTAGAGGCAAAATTTCCCGCATGAACCTGTATAGTCCAGATATCTAGGGTGTTAGCTGTAGATGCAACATGAGGAAAAGAAAAAATGCACAACAATGTGACTTGACGTTGAAATTCAGGAAGAGTTGCTTGATAGAAGCAGTTTCTGGAGAAGAGAAGAATTTAACTTGAAACATTCTGGTGGATACTTTGAAGGCTAGAGTTCTAAGAGATCTTTGGATCTTAGCACGATTATGGGATTATGCAACATCTCATCACTGGATTCTGAGAAACCAATGACGTAGCAAATGAGTAGTTCACATTCTCTTGTGAAGAATATGGGAATTACCTGATGACAGAATACTCCAATACTTGCCAGATGAAGAACTAGAGAGCGAAATTCAGATAGAGGGAGAATTTCTTCTTGCACAAACCTGAAAAGTCCAAATATTCAGGGTGTTAGCAGTGGGTGCAACATGAAGAAACAAAAAACTACACAGCAATGTAACCGGACCCTGAAATCGAACTACCTACATCCGAGTCTGTTTTTCCCGTGAACCTACAGTCGCTCGCTGAATACACTCATCAAAAGTTATTATACTCCCGCTGTCGGTAGCAATTACGCCCCCAGAGAGCGATCGATGGCAGAAAGCGGCAGCAGGCAGGTTATTAATGGGGAAGTCTGTTTGTAGTCCGTAGGCTGGATGGAGTAGGACTTTCTTAATGGAATTGGAAACAGAGCGACTCCGGCAAGGGCCTGGGAGGCGGTTGGGGGGAGAGATAAAGTAAATATCCGAGCCCCCAGTTCTCGGGGACACTTGTACGCTCCAGGTGAGACGGCACGCCTTCGGTTTATCCGAAACGTTACGGCGGCATGTTCAGTGGTTGGAAGAGATTCGGGGTCAGGGCGAGAAGGAGTGAGCGGCGTTGCCAAGACTCCCATCGGTATTGGGGAGGATAACCGCTGTAAGGGTCGAAATTTGACTCCCACGTGTGTGGGCACCTTTAGTTTTACAAAATATTCTTTGGTTCTCGTCATTGAAAGAGACTTAATTGGAAAATTTATCTCTACGTTAAGTCTTGTTTGGAAATTATTGGAAATAATGAAATGAAATTTAGAAAGGAAATGAATATTTTGAAAAAGTTCCTTGTGGAATATTGCCATTTACAGAGGCTCGTGACGCATGAAATAATAAAGCATTGATTTTCACATGCCTAATGTATTTTTTCATCATTAGACATTGCGCTGAATAAATCATACTTTCATTCAGGAATAAATCAAGGAATTGTGTGTGGGTGGAAATACCACGAGCTAATGATCTACGTTTATTGGCCCTTCAGTTTGGACGAGAAAATAAACAATGTTCAATACAAACAAGCCTAAAAATAAAGCATGTTGATCAATCAAACCCTGCATGTTTTTCGGTTAATACGCCTCCAAACATATACGTGGGACTTGGACATGAATGAAAAAAGATGATAAAAATAAAGAATCGATACATCAAACAGACTTTCAACCTCAATATTAGAATTCCAGAAAATGCTTCTGATGTTGGCATCATATAATCGTTCAATTTGACATGAACTTTAGATGCTGTACTTGAAGTTACCCAGACTTCTTCTATTATCAAATGAATATGTAGCTGTATCCATCCTATTTCATGAGGTATCCGGATCTAGGGTCCCTGGAACAAACCTCTCTTTCTGTGTTATAGGAAGAAGTACTTGATTGAAAGAGTTTCTGGATAAGGAAAGAACCTAAGGAGAAACACTGATGGATACTTCAAAGGGTAGAGGTCTAGGAGATCTTTGGATCATAGCAGAATCATGGGAGTATGCAACATCTCATTATTGGATTCTGAGAAACCAATGTAGCAGCGAATGAGTACTTCAGATTCTCTTGGGAAGAATATGACAATCCCCTGATGGCAGAATGCTCTATTGCTAACCCCAAGAGAAGACTTATTGAACATCGGTCATGTTAAAAAATATTACAGATCATGATAGAAAAGAACGAATGTGACAAAGGGATATTCTGATCAAAACACTGGGCTCTCTCAGAGACTCTAAGATGGTATGAGAGTGTCAGAAGAAGCAACCGAAATCAAGAAGTTAAACACTCTCTTCATGGGCTCAGAATCTTTCTGTGTTATAGGAAAGGAAATGAATATTTTGAAAAAGTTCCTTGTGAAACAACTCAAATAAATCTTGCCTTTTACGGAGGCTCGTGACGCATGAAATAATGAAACATTGATTTTCACATGCCTAATGTATTTTTTCATCATTAGACATTGCGCTGAATAAATCATACTTTCATTCAGGAATAAATCAAGGAATTGTGTGTGGGTGGAAATACATTGAGCTAATGACATACGTTTATTGGCCCTTCAGTTTGGACGAGAAAATAAACAAGGTTCAATACAAACAAGCCTAAAAATAAAGCATATTGATCAATCAAACCCTACATGTTTTTCGATTAATACGCCTCCAAACATATACGTGGGATTTGGACATGAATGAAAGATGATAAAAATAAAGAATCGATACATCAAACAGATTTTCAACCTCAATTTTTGAATTCCAGAAAATGCTTCTGATGTTGGCATCATATAATCGTTCGAATTGACATCAACTTTAGATGCTGTACTTGATATTATTCAGACCTCTTCTCTTATCAAATGAATAGGTAGCTGTATCCACCTCTATTTCATGAGGTATCCGGATCTAGAGTCATCTGGAGCAAACCTTTATCCAGAAGGGAGGCATAGGGGACAGAATCACATATTCGAGTTTTAAACATTCAAGAGTTTCGTCTTCAACTTGTTATTTTCACAGACTGGCGAATAAGTACATAGGAAGCGTCCCCTAAGCCTTTCACGAATTCCTAGAGGAAAAAACCACGGCTACATCCGACAGACATAAAACACGCGTCCCGACTCATTCAGACCTCCCTGGAGAAATTCTGGGAAGGTACACCCCATCATATTAAATTTGATCTTCTCACTGTGCCCGTTCCAGATATGGAACGGGAGAAAGAGAGGACAAACAGAGGGCAAGTCCGTACTCCCTTATATCATTCCTTGGATGCGGGCCAGTGCACCTTTCGGGGACGTAGGGTTGTTATTCTTGGGGGTTGGGGGGCAGGTAATGTCTGAAGGAGGATGGAGAAACTTGGCAAAAACCCACTTCCGAAGTTTCGTCTTTGGCATCGAAGATTTTACATTGTTCATGTTGGCATTGCGAAGTTGTTATCTTGAGTGGTGTGAACGTTTTGTGATTTTTGGAACGTTTATTCCTATGATATCCGAATATTACAGAGAAAACGTCCAAAGATCATGAGATGTTGCATCATTCCTGCTAAGATCCAAAGATCTCCTAGACCTCCAATCTCTAAAGTGTCCACCAGAATGTTCAAACTCAGGTTCTTCTTTTCTCCAGAAACTGTTTCTATTGAGTACTTCTTCGTACATTCCATCGTCCAGGTATATTGCTGTCCATGTTTTCTTTTCCTTATGTTGCATCTACAACTAACACCAAGATTTCTGGACTATTCAGGTTCGTGCCAGAGAAAATTGTTCCTGTATATGACATTCCGCCCTCTAGACTAGAGTATCTGAACTACTCATTTGCTGCTACATTGGTTCTTCGAGATCCAGTGAATTTGCATATTTCCATAATCCTGCTAAGATCCAAAGATCTCCCAGACCTCTAGTTCTTGAAATATCCATCAGAGTGTTTCTCCTTAGGTTCTTTCCTTCTCCAGAAACTCTTTCAATTAAGTACTTCTTCCTATAACACAGAAATATTCGAAGCCGATAAAGAGAGTGTTTAACTTCTTGATTCTGTTTGCTTCTTTTGGCACTCCCATACCATCTAAGAGTCTCTGAGACAGTCCAGTGTTTTGATCAGAATATCCCTTTGTCACATTTGTTCTTTTCTCCCATGATCTGCAACCTTTTTTAACATGACCGATGTTCAATAAGTCTTCTTTTGAAGATAGCAATAGAGCATTCTGCCATCAGGAGGTTCTCATATTCTTCCCAAGAGGATCTGAACTACTCATTTGTTGCTACATTGGTTCCTCAGAATCCAGTGATTATATGTTGCATATTCCCATAATCCTGCTTAGATCTGAAAATCTCCCAATCATTTAGTCCTGAAGGATCCCTCAGTGTTTCTCCTCAGGTTATTTCCTTCTCCAGAAACTCTTCCAATCAAGTACTTCTTCTTATAACACAGAAACATTCTGAGCCGATGAAGAGAGTGTTTAACTTCTTAATTCCGTTTGCTTCTTTTGGCACTCTCATACCATCTTAAAGTCTCTGAGAGAGTCCAGTGTTTTGATCAGAATATCCCTTTGTCACATTCGTTCTTCTCTCCCATGATCTGCAACCTTTTTTAACATGACCGATGTTCAATAAGACTTCTTTTGGAGTTAGCAATAGAGCATTCTGCCATCAGGAGATTCTCATATTCTTCCCAAGAGAATTTGAACTACTCATTTATTGCTACATTGCATCATCCCATAATCCTTCTATGATCCAAAGATCTCCTGGACCTCTACCCTTTGAAGTATCCATCAGAGTGTTTCTCCTTAGGTTCTTGCCTTTTCCACAAACTGTTCCTATCAAGTATATCTTCAGAGTCCAGTTCCTCATCCTGACATTTCTCATAAAACTGTGTCATTTATGCTATATATCGCAATTAAAGCTCAAGAAAATTCTTATTAACTTCTTTATAGTCCTCAAATCTTCTCCAGAAATTGTTCATCGTACGTTCCTTTCATTCTCCTGAAACTCCTCCCAGTGAATACATTTTCTCATAACCCAGGAAGGTTCTCGACCAACAATAACAGCTTCCAGGACACAAACTAATCAGATCTCTTGTCTTCAGTGTCTTAGAACCAACTGTGTCTCCTCTAATAATATATATCGAAGATGAACCTTAAGACTTTGTTTTATAGTGTTAAATCCTAACTTTACTCATTACATCTTTCTTTCCAGGCATCTGCCCAGTTCTGTGCTCCGGCCACGGTCAATACGGTGGCGGCCTCTGCCACTGCGAGCAAGGATGGAAAGGAGCTGAATGCGACATCCCAGAAACAGACTGCAGGGTAGCAGATTGCTCCGGGCACGGTCAATGCGTCAGGGGATCCTGCCACTGCAAACCAGGTTGGAAAGGAGAGATTTGCGATGAGCCAGACTGCGAGGATCCTACCTGCTCCGAACACGGAGCCTGCGTGCATGGCCAGTGCTACTGCAAAGCTGGCTGGAAGGGTCCCCAATGCGACGTCATAGACGAACAAGTCCATAAGTGTCTCCCAACTTGTTCAGACCATGGGGTGTACGACTTGGAGAGCGCTAAATGCATCTGCAACAGGCACTGGACAGGACCTGATTGTTCCCAAGGTGAGGCTTGATCAATTTCGAAGCTACGAAGACTTATTTATGATGTTATCTTCCCTCCACAGCTCTCTGCAATCTAGATTGTGGACCTCACGGAAGATGCGACTCAGGCAAATGCCGCTGTGAAGCTGGCTGGACTGGAACGCGTTGTGATCAGCTACCATGCGATCCTAGATGTCAAGAACATGGAGGATGTAGGAATGGTACTTGCGTCTGCTCGCAAGGTTGGAATGGGAGGCATTGCACACTTCGTGAGTATCTTAAGATCTCCATATCATCAGGTTGCTTCAGATTCCTGATAAATTGAAGAGTTATTACATACCTTTTCCAAATTATCTGCTGAATGATGCTAATTTTCGACCTTTCACAGCTGGCTGTGAGAATGGTTGTTCTGGACATGGACAATGTACTTTGGAGGAGGGGATGTATAAGTGTGTCTGCATCCAAGGATGGGCTGGTTCTGACTGCAGTATCGCTTTAGAGATGAGCTGCAACGATGACATCGATAATGACCACGGTAAGTTTAACTCAATTTATTAGAATGAAAAGTCAATGAGGGACTGAGGTTTGCTGACTGGATAAGCCAGACTAACTCAGATACGATTTATTTTAGAAATAGGGTTTTTTATCGATCTCAGTGAGCTTCTTGGTCATTTGAAGCTTTCATGACTCCAACGATCTCAAGTCTGGGTCTTTTCCCAGGATATCATAGCGGTAGGGCTGTCCAAATATGCGTTGTCTCGTTAGTCCCAGGGAGTTAATGATAACGGTGGCGGAGTGTAATTGTTTATCGATTAGCTCGGCGACGCAATAAAGGGAGGTCAAATAGTAATCTGCATCGTGCGAGGTCATATGTGTTTTGGCTTCTGGTGGATTTTGCTCCGATCTTGTTTGAGAGAATTTGTATTTTACTGGGAGATAGTTTTTATGAGAAAGATTGTATACTAACTGACAAAGAAACAGCAACAACCGAAGGAGTATGGATAGTATAGCAAGGAGAAAATGATAGTAATTTGGAGAAGAAAATCGTGAAGATTTTTTCGTGTGAACTTTTTTTGTTATTTCAATTTTGTAGTCTTGTTTTGCAACTTTTTCATTTTTCACAGTCGATGGTTAATTGTTCTTTAACTGCCTAGAGCACCTGTAAGGGTGGGAAAAATTGGTGATACTTGAACTACAACTTTTTAACACTGAGAGATACAGGAAAATGAAAGGCAAGTAACGGTGGTCTCTTTTAGAGAAACTGATAATGCCATCAACTGCACTCCTCTGTCTTCTTTTGTTTTCGAGTTATAGACCAAAATTGAAATTTGGGCGATTTCAACTTTCTGTTTGTGCTAGGATGTTGAAATGACAACATTATACAGGCACTTTTTTTATAGCAATCCAGAAGCTTACTTTGTTTTTTCCCAAGAGGTTAAACAATAGTTTGAAGTGGCTTGAAAAGAATCGGCATTTTTTTCCGTTTCAGAAATATATCATACATCGCCCTCAGATTTTTACAGAAAGCATGGTTAATGATGTCATTATTATTTTGCCATTGAATATTTTTAAATCTAAGGGCTGATTGATGATGATGATGATGATGATTGATTATCTAATTCAATTCTCCGTGGTTTAATCTATATTCAGACCAACTGTATATTATTAGAATTCGAAGTCATCATTGCCGCCAATATGAAAATGTTCGAAAACTACGATGTATATGATATGTTAAAATGTTTTATTTCAGGGGCAATAATGACTTCGAATTGACAGTTAATCTGAACGGAGATCAAACCACGGAGAATTGAATCAAGTATTCAATCGCAAAATAAAAATGACACCGTGCGTAGAGACATATTATTCTGTGATTTAGCCTACTTAATACTCAATAATTCAAATTTCAAATGCAAACTATATTTGTCATGATATCTAAATGAATCTGAGGGCGATGTATGATGTATGATATATTTCTGCAACGAAAAAAAATGGCGATTCTTTCTAAGCCATTTCAAACTATTATTTCCATAAGGAAAAACACAAGTTTATGTTATAGCTCACCAAGAATATCTCTTGAAAAAAAACGAAGTACGCTCGTGGATTGCAATGAAAAAGTGCCTGTACAATGTTTTCATTTCAACATCCTATCACAAACAGAAACAGAGATAATAGCCAAAGTTGAAATCGCCCAAATTTCAATTTTAGCCTATAACTCGAATACAAAAAAAGATAGATGAATGCAGTTGATGGCATTACCAGTGTCCCTGAAAAAGACTACCGTAACGTGTCATTCATTTTCTGCACTGTACAAACACATTATAAACAAATATAATAAAAAAAATTACTAACCCTTCGGTTTTTTTCCGAATCATTTCTTCCTCCTTGCTATACTATTTATGTTTTTCCAAGAAAAAAAATCAATTCAAACAGTTCCTTCTGGGTTTTGTAGTTTCTCTGTCAGTTTTTTACAAAGCTTATATATTACGAAAACGTGAATAATAATATAATAATAATAGAGTTCAGCTTGATTTATTAACTCTGGGAAACTGTAGAGATATACATTATAATGTGTACTGTGTACAGCTTTTTCAAATCAAATTGAAACTCATTCCCAGGCGGTAAAAACGAGATAAAACAATCAAATGCATTTAAAATCAACAGGGGGTAAATATAATAATATTGCATATATACTTATCACAACTGGTGACAGCGGTGGGATTGTGTTTATTTTTCCTTAAGGGAAAGTTTAGATTTTTTGTATTTTTCTAGTTTTTGGGTGATAAGTTAATCATGTAAGTGTATGAAATTGCGTCAGTCAGTCGATACACAGAAGAAATAGTTTAATCAATAATTTTCGTTTATTGTTACATTTTCAAGGTGAAAGTTCCTATGTGAGTTATTTCAATTATCCCTGAAAACAAGCTGATAACTGCGGTGGACAAGCACATCATTAACAAATCAAATAGAAAGAATTGAAAATCTTCAAGATTTTTTTCTCCAAATTTCAATCGTTTTCTCCTTGCTATACAATCTATGTTTTACCAAAAAAAAAAAATCAAAATTAAACAGATCCTTCTAGATGTTTCAGTTTCTTTGGCAGTCAGAATTTTTATTAAGTGAAAGTTAAGTTTTAGAAAATTCAGATTCCACCTAAATTCGAATTTTTTTTTTCCAGATGGTATGACCGACTGTTCAGACAGCGAATGTTGCTCCCACGAAAGCTGCGCAGACCACATCATGTGTCTCTCCAACAACGACCCCGTGGAAGTCCTCCTCAGAAAACAACCACCATCTGTAACCGCCTCTTTCTACCAAAGGGTGAAGTTCCTGATCGAAGAGAACTCCGTCCAATCCTACGCCCACTTGGACGAATACACCGAAAGGTACGTACCCTATTCTCTTCCTCGGTAATAGTGACTTCGCGCCACGATGTACGATCGAGGATCTACCTCTTTACATTTTTTTCACGTCAAGAATCCGAGTTTTAATCAAGTAAATGCAAACATCCAATATTTGGGAACCGAAGGAAATGAATTGGGTCTAAATTGTTAATCAATAAGGGGAACACATACGGGGAATCCAATCCTTTCTGCTCGCTAGACCGCATCGGGAACAGAGCAAGCGGGAGAACGTCACTTTATCTGACAGGCGAGCTTCTATTGGTAGCTTGCGGTAGTTCAGTTACATCGATTATTCAACCTTTCGATAAGACGGATTTACCGCTGAGTACCTTAAATTTCGGTTACGCCCTGTATTAACAACTGAATGCTCTGTTTCGTTCGTCAAACGCTGCATATACTTTCTACCCATATCCTCTCAAGTATACATCGCTAACTAACATTACAGATTGGAAATGCGAAATGAGAAAAAAAAGTTGAGAGACTTCGTGAAATACTCAATTCAGGCCTTCTTCTGCATTATGAATAATTCTTTTTCGAAGCATTTTCCAAATCTTCGTCAAAAAATAATAGGAGCATACATCCAAGACTTTCAGCCAGAATGAATATTTTTCGAGACATTCAGGAAAAACGATTTTGTCTTCAATTATCAATCTCATTCGGAGAGTGTTTTTTACTGAAAAATAATTAGCGGTCAAGGGGAATTATTTGAAATCTCTGTTATCGAGGAATAATTTTGTTATAGTTCAGACGAGTTCAGTTTTTCTTTATTTATTAAAGCTCAGGATAATTTCCGGAAATTCTTAATTCTGGAGAATTTCTTTTTTGTCATGATAAGAAAATTTGAATTGTTAGTAATGGAGTTGTTACATGTTTTGTTAATTATTCTTTCAGAAGCATTAAAAATTATTACAAATTATTTTTCTGCATTCCTGGGAATTTTTTACGTTGACTTCACTAATACTAACATTGAGAACTTCAAACCCATTGCTGCTCTCGCATTACAGATAATTTTTCAAGAATTGAACTCGTCTGAACTATAGAAAATATTTTCTCGATAACAGAGATTCCCAACAATTTCACTTGACCACTAAATAATTCCGAGTAAAAAAACTTATTCGGAATGAGATTGAAAATTGAAGACAAAATCGTTTCTTCTGAGCATATCGAAAAATATTCATTCAGGTATAAAAGTCTTGGACGCATGCTCCTATTATTTTTTGACGGAGATTTCGAAAATGCTTCGAAAAATGTGGCTCATGCATTACTAAAAGGTGAATAATAATATAATAATAATCGACTTCATTTAAAGCTGGAACTATTACTAATATAACTCTAGGAAACTGTGGAGATATTCATTATAATGTTTACTGTCTACAGCTTTTTCAAATTCAATTGAAATTCATTCCCAGGCGGTAAAAACGAGATAAAACAATTAAATGCATTTAAAATTAACAGGGGGTAAATATAATAATATTATCACAACTGGTGACAGCGGTGGGATTGTGTTTTTTTTCCTTAAAGGAGAGTTTCAATTTGTTGTGTTTTTTAGATTCTGAGTAATTAGTTAATCAAGTAAGTGAGTTCATTTCTCTGTGGATGAAATTGCGTGATTTTCGTCACTTCTAACTTTGACAAAGAATTTGTGACCTCCTGTATCATATTCTGAAAAACACGCTAATGTAAAAGAAGCATCAGCATGAATCCTCATTTAAAGAGAATTTTTTCGGGAAAATTCAAAGTTTTGGAATCAAAAAGACTCGAAATTCAATGGAGAATCCTAGAACCCTCAAAAAATATACGAGAAGTCGTCTACTTACTTGAAGCTCACCTTTAGAATTTCAATCCTGAATCTTGTGTCTTTCCTAAAAATATTCGTGGATAACCCTGTATATACAGAAGAGCCGAAAGAGTTGAGCAAACCAAGCATTTTGAAAGATTAGGAAACAATACATGGCAGTATTAAGTGAGAAGCTTCCTTAAGATACTGAAGTATTGTAAACCTTTCGACCAATAGATAGACTACGTGGTGGTGAGTAAAATCCTTTTGGATCTTGAGAAAACATAGGTATCTCAACAATTTTTTTTTCATTCCTTTCCTCAGTTAACTCAGAGTACTTAAGTAAAAATTGAATGAGACTCGGATAGAACTTCACCGTCAACCTCACGAGATGGCGCCCTCGATCATACAACGTGGCAACGCCGTTAGAGCTTCCTCGACTAGACGAGAGTCTAGAAAAGCGACCACGCAAGGACCAGCGTCTGCACGCGATCAAGGATAGCCCTCGAAGTCTGGTCGCTTTGCTCGGGCACAGCACACCCCCAAAGGGGTCCCAAAAAACCACCCCCCAACCCGAAAATCCATCCGGATTGTGTCTTGTCTCGTCTCACAACCCCCCTTATCCCTTCTGTGTGCGTCAACCCGAACCCGAAGCCCGAGTCTGTCTCTGATCTGAGATCGAAAGACAACGCTTTTCGATATACGAGTATCATTAATAAGTTTCGATTGAGCTCTTACCCTACCTTTAGCTCATTAGGTATGTATTTTTAAGATGGTGGTGGACACAAGTTGGGCAACAATGTTGTTTCCACGTGAGCAATATCCACTTCAGATCATCTCTGATTGCTTCCGACGTGTTTAGTTCCTTTACATGTTTTGTTTGTTTTGCTAGTAGCTACTGCTAACTTGTGTCTGTCATTGTCCGTAGCTGAAATCTGTTTTTGATTGTGTGTGTCCACTGTGCCGTCAAACCAGTGAGTGAGAACAGAGCGAATGGATGCTGGACTAGACGAATCGAAGGTCTTCGATCTTCGATCTTCGATCTTCGATCCCTCTAGTCTGTTACCAGACATGCGCGCATGCTTGTCCTGACTCTCCAGAGTCAGGAAACGCAACGCGCATGTTCAGTACTGAGTGATTAGTAATTGTCCTTGTCTTCTGTGTCCCTATTGTCGCTGCTGCTGAAACCAAACACTTGTAGCGAGTTCTGGAATTCTTTTACACCGCGGTAAGTGGCAGCTAATCCCATCTTGTTCTTGTCTGTACGTCTATCCGTGTGCTGCTTGAACGCCTGCTCCTATTTGAATGTTCCTGTCCCCTATATGTTTGTCAGAAATGCTGTAAATACTTTCTCGTTCTCATTAATGTAACTGTTGTTTGTTCATCTAGTCATGCTTTGTTTCTTTTTCATTTCGACGCTACGGTTAACCCATCAAAAACACATTTTCGATGGGGTAACTCATTCGTCTTTTAACTTAAGTTGCGTTAAGATGCTCGAAAATGTTGTCTGTTCCGCTGTAAATTTTAATAATCTTGTGTATTGGCTACCTGTCCTTGTTCATCATCTCATCATCATCAGAATACATCAGTCTAAACAAGTGGATTCTTGTACGGTACTTATACTTCATCTCGTGACAGAATTGCAAATGTGTCATGCAAACTTTATAACTATTGCCTCTCTTTCTTTCATTCTTCTCAAGTTCAAACTTCCACTTCATCACATTTGCAATTCTCCAGGACGCTTTGCATTAGGAAGTCTTACTTTGCATTAAAAAAGCTGATTCACTCTATCTTTCAAACTTGTATGTGTCAACTCCATCATTGAGTTCTTCGCCTAATGCAAAGCTGTCGACCGAGAGACCACCTGATACAAAGAAACAACATTGCAACAACGTTTCGGAACTATGAGACAACCTAACGACTCAAAACAACTGCGTAAACAAATGACGGCTCGGCCGAACCTCCTTCCTTTGTCTACGTGTCATTGTCAGCCACCCATACCCAAATACCTCTGTTTACCATTTTCCCATGCATATCCCTCACGCCCTTCTCTAACTATCGATATTCTATACTTTTTTACATGAGTACCAGTGCCCTTTTTACTGCATTGTTGCATTTTGAACAGCTACTTTATTATTTGACATTTTTATACACATCAGCAGAGAATAGAGGTTTTGACGTTTGGAGCGTCGGTAGTTCAAATAGCTCGGAGGTAGTTCTGATGAACGGTCGGCGCGATTTTTTTTGATCTGTTTCTCTTTCAGATTTTTACCATGTAAAATATTAATTGTGTCTACTAGATTTCTATACATTGTTTTCAGTCTTTGTTTTCGTGGGATCTGGTAAGTAATGTAGTGAAAATCAAGGGAAAATTGTACATTTTTATGATAGTATGCGTTGTTTCGTTTCAGAGCTGTCTCTTCAATTTTTTTCTGGATCTTCACACTTAAACTTTCAGAGAGATTCGTCAACTTTTAAGTGCCAAATGGAGACTAAAATACTTTCAGAATGACATCAACATCTTTGAAATTCAAACATTCTTTCCCTTTTTCAGGGGTGCAAGTTACAATAACAGAAACAAAGGTTTCATGAAATGGGAAAACGAATAGAAGATGTTGACATGCGAAAAACTATTTCTTAGTTTTCCTATCCATAATAGTTTATTCTGATACTGAGGGAAGATAGAATGATCTTTAGTTTTAGGCTTCTAAAGTCCACTTAAAAATTTTTAAAAGAAATTTAGAACTGTACTGTATACACTAACATCTTTTATCTCGCATTTACTTATGTGGCCTTCGGATTATAGACTCTATGTTCAAAGAAATTCACGCAAACGCGTTCAATACAGATTTGGACCTCTCTTAAGCACGCTTAGAGATCTCATAAGAGTCTCTCGCTCGCTCAATATGTTTCTGAACAAATCCTGATCCCAGCTGAGTTAAAAGTTTCCAACGAGCTATTTCAACACCTGGCGCAAATCCAACGATCAGACCCCCGACTCCGAACACAGAGTCCGACATTATTTCCACAAACTCCCGACCGAATTATCACTCTGTGGTCATGAAGTAGATAACGGGAGTGCCTGCACTACTTTATGGACATCTAAGTTGCAATAATGAAGCGGACGGTTCGTTTAATCGAATTCTGAAAGTCCAGATGGGACGGTGTGTTTCGACGGACGCAAATGAGCATAAATTCGATTAGGGGTGGGGTTAAAGGGCGCAGTTTCGATGCTTCGTTAAGTTGTTGGTTCCGTCGTTAGCCGTAGGTGGCGCAGTGGTCTTCAAATCCCAATAAACACCACATACGTGTATTAAACATTCATATTTAGTTATTGACGTTTTTTCAACGTTTCTTGTACCACCTAGTTTCAACCAAACGTTTATTTTACGTAAATAAGACGTCTTTTTCCATGTTGAGTGTTTGTATGGGTATTCCACCATCAAATTTGAGGAATACAACTTCAACTATGTTTGATTGAGACTAGTAAATTTCTATTACAATGAGATCCTTGGCAACACATAAACAACCCTTATTTAGATGTCTTCTACTGAGCCACAGCATTTGATGAAGAAGTCCTTGTAGTATCTTCATTCTTTTCTTTTATCCACCTCTCTGAAGTCTAGATGCTCTTGAGAAGCTTTGAGGTTGTCTCTTGAATAGAGAGAAGACATTTTGGGGCATCAGGCCTGTCACTTCTATAGACTTTTCCTACAATCAAATTTTTTTACAGATGCTCTACTTTGTTGATTGTTCTTCCTGTTTCCTTAATCAGCTCGAAACTGGTCCAACTTGAAATTTAACGTGACTGAATATGTCTGTCGAAATATCCGTCGCATCGGCAAGTCCAGGCTATAAAAGCGTCCAACAAGTCGTAAAGTTTCATTATTGCAACCCCAGACTCAGCTTTATATACAGCTTATATTGATCAGTTCGTCTGAAAGTGCATGCTAGTCCAGACCGTCTGGTTGGATGCAATAGAATGGCTGCATCGAGTCGACGGTTGGGCTTTAATTCCATTCTTTTATATTATTTTACGATGCTTTGTAAGGCGATCATGATTGTTTTCGTGGAAGGGTTGAGATGGTATTGCTTCTGGTTCGTTCAGTCATCGAATCAGAGGTGATATCGTCTTATACTCTCGAGATGAGATTTCTATCATGTTTCCAATCTAAGAAACCTCAGATTTCTTGTACGGGGTTCTCCAAGTGTTTTTTTCCAAGTTCGACACTGAAACCTTCATAACCTTTCTAGATAAACAATGTTTAAGTCTCTGAGAGCTTAAGAGCCTCCTCTAAGTCCTTTCATTGGATATTCAGCCTTCCAGATTCTCAAGGTGAAACCAACACACGTGAACTTTTCAAGATTCAGAAGTGAATCTCTAAAATTCGACAACAAAAAGTTGTTTAGTATCTTGAAGATCAACAAGACAAATGAGTCGTTCAAACCCTGAACCCATTTTCTATTCGTTATATGGGGAATTTCATCAATGACGAAAAGGTCGAAGAAGCTGATGGTTCAATATTGCTCCCTTGTGGGACATTCTACATTGCGCAAAAAAATTAACGCACACTCTGAAAATCTCAATTTAAATGAAAGTTAACTCTACATTGACTTTATAACTTATTTTTTATATTCTCTCGGGAAGGTTTTGAACGAAACAAGACACATTAAATCAAAGAAAAATTCAGGTTTTCACCGAATCTTATGTGAAAGAAACGAAATGAACAATTTTCAAAATACTGAAATGATGATAAGTGGTATTGCTACTTGGTATTTCCACCCCTTGCGTTAATTACAGCTCGGCAACGACGGTTCATACTCAAAATGAGTGATCTTAAAATGCTCTGATCTAATCCTTCCCAGATTTCTCAGAGTTGGATTCCTAAGTCATTAAGAGTAGCTGGATGATTTTCTGAACTTCTCAGCCTTCTATTGAGGTTGTCCCAAACCTGCTAAATCGGATTGAGTTCTGGACTTCTTACTGGCCATTCCATTCGAGAGACTTCAACCTCTTCAAGGTTCTCCTGAACGATGCGCGCACGATGGGGTCTGGCATTATCGTCCATAAAAATTGAATTTTCACCAATGTATGGGGCAAATGGCACTACATGCTCTTCAAGAATGTTCCTTATATACTTATCAGCATTCATAGCTCCATTATCAACGACCGCTAGGTCTGTGCGAGCAGTCAAAGATATTCCACGCCATACCATTATCGATCCTTCCCCGAAACAAGTAGTATTCAGGAAATTGCACTGAGCATATCTTTCATGTGGACGTCTGTATACAAGGGAACGTCGATCACAATGGTAGAGACAGAATCTAGACTCATCTGTGGAAAGAACTCTTTCCAAATCGGCCTCTTCCCAATGGATATGCTCTCTCGCAAAATCCAAACTCGCCCTTCGATGGGCTGGGGTAAGAGCTGGGCCTCTTGCCGCAACACGAGGCCTTAAATCATATTCTCTGAGGCGATTTCTTATTGTCTGAGTGCTAATTTGCAACCCATGAGTTTGCCCAAGCTGATTTTGAAGGACGCGAGCGATTGCAAACCGTTGTCTCAACGAAGAAACTCTCAAGTAACGTTCTCGAGTGGCGGTTGTTACCTTGTCTCCTTGAATCGCTGCAACATTCTGGACACACTTGTATGGGAAACTCCAAACCTTTCTGCAATTCTTGTATATGTCCACTCTTCTTCTCGCAAAACTAACGCTTGGGCACATTCCTCTTGGGTAAAATTGCGTGTTTCGCGTTGCGTTTCATTGAGAACACCTTCAGTTGTAAAACAAATTCAAGATTTCCATAATGTGCGTTAATTTTTCTGTGCAGTGTAGTTACCAAAGGCGCTTCTTGGGTTGAAGTGAAACCCAGGTTTTCTTCCTTGCTAGCTTTGTGTCACAAAAGCTGAGCCAAGAATCAAAAAATTGATACCAACTCAATAGATATGAAAGTCCGAAAGTATACTTGAAGACTTTTAGAAAGCTCAGCAATGATCTTAAACAGGTTCCAGTATGTTCTTGTGGAAGACTTTGTGCAGCTTCTACCTTGCCATCTTTGACTTCCCAAGTGGAATTGGAATGTTATGTAAATTCTTCGTTCTTGCAACTGAAAACATTGTTTCGGGTATTGTCGATTTGAGCTCAAAAAGAGATTTAAAGGTTACTGGAGGTCTTGTTCTCCCTAAATCTTCCCGAAATCGATATTCAACAGTATACTGTGAATGAGGGGAACATATAAGCTTGGAGAAAACTCGAACAAGAAATTCTGATTGATCAATTAGCGACCAATTCTCTCATCTCGAGGGTTTCTGCTTCCCATTTTCAACGAAACAATGTTCCAAGCTCCTACTAATTGAAGTTTATTGACAGCCGCGTAGCAGTAATGAGAGGTCAAGTGGTCACACCTCAAGGACTCGGAATTGTGGGAATCAGAGTTTCAGTCGACAGGGAGTCCAGGCTTGGATTCACTCTGACGCGTCAGGGTGGATGGTAAGTGGTCAATTTTTTCTTTTTTCTAGGGGTGAAGCGTCTCGCTTGCGTTTCCTCATAGTGAGGGGTAAACGAGGTGCTTAGCTTGCTTTGATTTCTAGTTCGGCGGTTTTGTTTTGCTCTAGTTTCGTTGGAGCAGACGCTCGGATATACACTTTTTTTTTCGGGTCGAGAATTCACTCAAATAAGCCGTGTCGCCGATAAATTTTTATATGTAACGATGTTTACAATTTTTCGTGGCGGTCTTAGACGTGCTTGCGAATTAGAAAAATAAACATTCTTGGAGTCATTTCTCATTTGATGGAGAAATATCTTAACATAAGCTCGAGAGGGTTAAGAATATTGAGACAGTTTGGTCTTATTCATGTCCAGAAGGCAACAAAATTGAAGAGAAATCAGAGTCTGTTAGGAAAATCTGAATATATAAAACTAAGTCGGTCATCTTGTTGGTTACATCATTCGTAACTCAAGATTGGATGAACTGTTTGTTATGAAAGATTTTTTTTTCTTTTACGCCGGGGTTAACATTAAATACTTTAAAACAAATTCAAAATTTGATGAAAAAAAAAAAGGAAATATTTTTTCTTCTTGCGAATAACGCCAGTAGGTGTCGCTACGGTTGATAGCGTTTTCGTGAACGTATTATATTTGATATTAATTCGGTGAACTACATTTTCTAATAACATTAACGCATCTGAGTCCATGTGTTATTACACCTATCTTTCTTCAGAACACCACGGAAAATTTCATGACAAAATGTTTTGAAAAAGTCTCCATTCTACTATTATATATGTGAACAATTACTCTATGTTTTGAGTTGATGTTTTGGGGGCGCATTTATTCGTTTGTCTGGTGACTTCTGACAACCATTACCGGTAATTTCAAAATCGACGTCTGCCGATGAAATAAATGCTTGCCTAAAATCATCAACTTCAAATTCGTTAGGTAATAAAGCTCTCAGTTCAGTTGATTGCGGTGGGAATAGTAGGTACCAATTATATTATATTTGCAGCCCACAAAAATGCAAAAAACACCTGCACTACAAAAATTGTTGAAAATGATTTTTTGTAAGTGCAAAAAAGAATGGATGCAATGCGTCATGCACCTGCAGAAAACTGAGTCTTTTTTTGTAACGCTACATATGGGGAATGTGCAGGTATTAACTGCCAAAACAGTTGTCCAATCTTTGGCAAAAATGAAGAATTTATTGACAGTGGTGACAGCCACTCAGAATCAGATTACTTTTTTGACACGAAAAGTATTAATTTCATAAAGTGATGAATAAATAAAATGTTTGAATGATATTTTCATTTTGTTATTTTGAACAGATAGGGGCTGCTTTTACCGGTTGAAAAATAAAAATAACCAAAACTAACATTGATCCAAAATACTATTATAAAATTGAATGAAATTAATTAATTATTTTAATAAAGACCCATTTTTTACACATTTTATGCTGAAAGGTGGTGGTTTATACGGTCTTGAAGTATATGAAGACCTTCATTAAACTTCATAAAACGCTACTGAGGCCCAAAAATTACTTTGATTTACGTTAGAACAAGTTTCTTTTAATTTTGGATGAAGGGGTTGTTTTCACCCCTTGAAAATAATAAGCATAAATCGGCATAGGGTAGGAGTAGGAAACAAGTATAGCTTAAATTCAAAATTTTATCAAAATCGAAGCATCTTAATAGAATTTGGAGGACAATTTTATGTCCACTTTCAAGGTATTATGCCATAATAGTTTATTATATTATTGGAATTGCTTTTTTATTTATCGATTGAGGCAGTATGAAGTCTGCCGAGTCAGCTAGTGTATGAATAAGAACAAGTTTCTGGACAAGGAGAAAAAGTGCTTAATCTCCCATGGATGGATCACTCCAAAAAGTTCCATTGGAACTTTGAAACTACAACATCTAAAAGTATCTGGGTCTCACTAAGTTTCAACCATAAGATCGCAGTGGATTGTAATCCCTTTGAAACTGAACCAAAGGTTTCTTAGGTCTGAATTCAAGGAAATGAATACTTGCCAGAGAACACACGACCTTCTCTCATTGACCTAATATCTTTCTGTGGCATAGGAAGATGTCATTACAGGAAGACTCTTGGAGGTGTTAGATGTTTCTGGATCTTAACAGTACTATGTTACACCTTCCCACTGCGTCTTAATGAAAGGATGGATCTTGCAGGAGTAAGAATGTAACTCAGATTTGGATCTAGAGGAGCAACTGTTGAATATATGGTGACTAGAAGAGCCCAGTAGACCTTAAGGTCTAGCTTCAGCTGGATAGTTTCAATTCATTCATGGTTCAATTCTTCGAAGCTCCTAAATGTTGGACGACCTTCCCCAATTCATTAAGAGGCATAACTCGAAATCCGATTCAGCGAATTAAAGCCGCGTCTAGCCTTCAAGAGCTGTCGTCGCTGTACGGCTTAACGACGTCGTTAAAAATGCAACGGAGGGCGAGATATAGCTCTACCAATTAAATAATCCCTCCCTTAATTAGATCAAGACCTCTTCCAGAGATGAGTTTCGGCTGATACTTGCATTGTTTCCTCTCATTTCCATTACAACGTACCGCTGGCCCTGACAGGACCGTAATGGGAGGTTTACAGAAGCCCACTCCAACCTGCTGAGGAGGTTACTTTGAGGATTGTTCTCTTGGACATTTCCTGAAACTGCGATATGCCTATCTGAAGAATATTAATATAATTTCATTATATCTTCAAAAAGAGCACGTGTGGCACTCGAGGACTGCCGCGGTATAGCTATTGCATAGCATCTATTCAGAAATAAGAAGATAATATTGTGGATTAAAACTTTTTTTGTATTTATCTTACAATACATGAAGGTTATTCAGGAATGTTTATCATTGAAACTATAGGTTTATGGTAACTGAAATAAGAAACATAAATTTGAGACTTAATGTCTTTCAAATATCTGAAAAATACCGCGTCAATAGTGGTCCCATATTTTGTTGTGGATTCTTGTGGATCATTATTCATTTTAAATTCAATTTTTCCGAAAGAAAAGTTGTCAACCGATCTGATTTTTCATCAGCGAAGTTAATGTTGAAATCGCCAGCCAAGATAAGTGGAAATTTATTACCATTTGTACCAAGTATTTTCAACCCTTCTTCAGTGTACTCCAGTAAAGTGCGATGAATAAAATGCTCCACCTCGTCCAAGTTTGGATTCGGAGAAATGTAAATTGCTGCCATGACTATGTGTAGGCCATTTTTAAGTTTGCATAAGCATGCACAAATATCTCCAACAAATGAGCGTCTAACTTTAACATCGCTAACGTCTTCAATATTTATTTCAATATTCGGAGTCATAATATTAGTAGCATTATTACTATTTTGGTGAATGCTACCCCTTTTGGAACAGTATCTCGTTTGAATTGAACAATACAATTGAAATAGGGTATTTCAATCGGATTATCACACGTCATGCATGTTTCGGTAAGAAGTGTAACACATTGGTTTGTCTCGTAACTGAATCTTGTAAATCGTATTTGTGACTATGTAAACTTTGGCAATTGAAAGTCATTATTGAAATGCCATTTCTGTTACAAATGAAATCTAAGACACTTTGAGCTAAGGTTTGAACACTATTTAAAGACGGTCTTTTGAATTCTTGCAACAAAGATGCAGTCGATGCAGCTTGCCTTCGATTCTGATAAAACTTGAATGCAGAATTATCATTTTTGTCGTAATATACAATTTTTTATAGTTACCCGAGAGAGTGCAACATAGACACGTTCCTGAGAATGTGATTTACTATACTCATTTACTATTTCGTCAAAAGTTCCACCTTGCGACTAATGTATAGTTAGAGCAAGAGCTGAAGTTAATGGAAAATATTTGCGTTTAGCTATATATTTTCCATCCGATGTTAATGAAATATTTGCCGTTCGTAATTCAATGGGAACAGCGAGATTGCCGACTCCATTTTGCACTTCTGAGTGGCATCCCTCTAATCGCAAGCACCCAAACACCGTGCCGAAGTCTGCCGAACTGAACCGACGATACACGGCTGTGTTAGGTTTTTTCGTTACGAAATTTCTACATTCGGTCGCCGCGCTCAAAGCCTGAGATAAAAGCTATGCAATAGCTTAATGAGAATGTTTTTTGATGAAGAGCTTGCTTGAACATACTAATAAACATAACATTATTAAACAGAATAATAATTCCACAATAACACATTCTTGCGTTGAAAAAAACTAGAAGATCCTTGGTTTTCGAGCTTCATGCCACGATGGCATCACCTAACCTAACTTATGAAAGGGATTCGGTCTGAAACAGAAGAGGAGTTCGCTCCAGAACTCCTTCCTTTATTTTCCCCGAGTTCTAAACAGCAACAGCGTGTAATTGAGCAGGAAATCCTAGATCTGTCTCGAGACGAATTTCGCAGAATATATAACAACGGCAAGTTACCAACAGCCCTTGGCGTTTTCTCCTCTCCAAACATCCTACCGGCTTCTATTTGTGTTTTTAACTTCCGAAACGAACCGACCGGGTTTAATTCCGCGAATATACAGCGCCGGCCTAATTGCTAATTAGTTCTTGGCGTGGCTCCTTCTCGCATTTTTCGACAGAGGGCGCTGGCGGTTTTTTCCGGTGCTCGGGAGTAATCTAAATGTAAATCGGGGGGGGCTTTCGGACTTTGTCGTCGGGAGGACCGCTAATTGATAATCTGGGTGAGTTGGGCGAGAATTGTACTTCTAGGGACGGGACCGAAAGGTTGGTTATGGAACGAGGGCGTGAAACTGTGTTTTACGGAGCCGGTAATGTCATTTTGGAAGTTGTGGATACAACAGGTTTCTCCTATATCGATTCAAATGTGTTTTTATGCGTCTAATTGTTCACCTTGCTCTTTCTTATATTTGTACTGACTATAGTTTTTTTCCATGCCCTTTCAGATTGCGAATATTTGCTTCCATAGCTGTTTTTGCACAAATTTCTCAGTATAAAATCATTTAGAATGAACTAATTGTTGACATTTTCCAGCTATAAATATTGCTTTTTTTTCGAAATTTCCTGAATTTCTATTCTCAACAAATCAATCAAGATACGGTCCAATCCTACAGAGGTTATTACCCTTTTTTATAACAACTTTCAATGTACCTATCTGTGATCTGCGATGTACTAAACTGCTCCACATGAGTTAGGGATATTGACTTAATTTACAAAAAATATAGTTTTAATGAGTTTTCAAGCTGCGGCCAGTCAAACACGAGTAATAAGGGTAGGCGGATTAATGATCATAATTAGATTTCTCGTGTTTGACTGGATATTACTCAGAAACCGTACATCAATCAGCTTTTTTGTGCAGGAGGTAATAGGCAGCAACATATTGAAAATTTAGGCAATTTCACCAAGATATAATTGCCGAAAGAAGAAGTGCGTCCTTACAATCATCCAATCAAGATATTATGCTTTTTTTTCTATTTTGAAACTGGATTTTCCATTGAATGTTCTGCTGATACTTCATCAAGTCTTAAATGGGAGAATTTTCTGATGAGTAGCTGTGATATATAAAGAAACAACCAATAAAAGCAATAGCCTCAATTTGAGAAGAAAGAATATTATATATACTGCTCCACAAGAGTTAGGGATATCGTTTTCAATCGTTTGGAAAAGTATGTAATCTTCGCGAAAATCGCTGTAAAATTATTTGAAACTCAATTACAACTTGAATCGATCCAATAAAAAACAGTATGAGACATTTCGTCAATCTGTTCGCCTTTTTTCTGGCGTTTGTTTCTTTGCATATGCTTCATGAATATTTCTTTTTTGAAATGGAGTCAGTTTATCAGCGGCTTCGATTTGAAACGAGTTTTCTGAAAATGCCAACACGTGAATTAACAATCGCTGAAGCCAATAGGGCTATCGGAATGCTACAGGGTGGCCTAACTCAGGTTGTTGTAGCGGAAAGGCTCCAAGTCAGCTAAAGTGTGATATCTCAACTTTTGAATAGGTTTAGGGAGACAGTTTCCTTGTTGGAAAGACCAAGGGTTGATGGGCGACGAAAAACAACACCTACTCAAGATCGTTTCATCACCGTTTCGGCGAAAAGAAAGCTTACGAAATACTCTTCAAAATGCAGATGGGGTCCAAGTTTCCATCGAAACCATCAGACGACGTTCGAGAGAGGTGAATCTAGGTTCTAGACGTCCATTAAGAGGAGTTTCATTAACACGTGATCATAAGCGTCTAAGACTGGAATGGGCAAGGCAACATATCAAACGGAACGATCAATGGCGTAGTGTCCCTTTACTGATGAATCCAGATATGAACGATTTTCAGATTCTCGAAGAATAAGGGTATGGACAATCCCATGCATACCCCGTAATCGTCACTATGTCCAAGAAGTCCATCCATTCCGAGGGGGTAGTGTTATGGTATGGGCCGGGATATGTTTCAACGGGCGCACAGATCTACACATTTGTCCTGGGAATATGACCGCCTTACACTATAGGGAGCATGTCATTGACAATGTTTTGCCAAATTTTCAAGCTGCTATTGGGGAAAGTTTTCAATTTCTGAACAATGATGCTAGACCGCACCGTGCAGCCATCGTTGAGAATGCGCGAGAGGAGCTTGTTATTCCACATTTACCAAAACCTCCTCATTCACCAGATTTGAAAAGCTTAGAACAGGTATGGGATATGCTCCAAAGAAGATTAGATAATCATCAACATATCCCAGAATCTTCAAATGATTTGAGAGAGGTTCTGCCATGTTTATGGAAACAAATTACTCAAAAAATGTTCAACAACCTCGTGTGTAGTATGCAAAGAAGATGTCATTGATGTTATTGATGTTCGTGGAGGCCACAAATTGTATTGATAGTCTTAAAATGCTTGAATTCCCTGGGAATAAAACTTGAAATCATATTTATAATGAATTTTCATCAGATAATCTCATTTAAACTATATTTTTTTGCAATTTCAGTTAATGTCCCTAACTCATGTGGAGCAGTTTAGATTTTCTGTTCATGTTTCGCAGAGAAAGCTGAAATGGCTCCTAGAGTTTAATATGACTTTCGGGTGAAGAATCGCCTTCATCCCCTGCCTCTGGAACAACGCCAACTTTGACGTTGAAACAAAAATAATATATCTCTACAGATGATTATACCCGAGATTCATGTTCAGAGTTCGCTAATAAGATGTTATGTTTCCTTTCCTCTGATTTATGCCGAGAAACGGAAACAAAGTTTCAATAAGCCGGTTCGATGACGTGTTTCCGGTATCCGAAACGCCGATTCCTTGTTCTTTTACTCGAGTTTGGGGGTGCGATTTATGTCTCTCGAATTGGAGAGTGTTTCGTACTCTTGCAGACATCAATTTGGGCTTGTCTTGGGACAGATTGCAAGGCGGAATGAAACTTTGAGCTTCATATCCTGAATGGATGGGAGTTCAATCAATTAAAATAAGAAACGGAGACAAGTCTCAAAGAGTAGAAACATTCTTCCACAATTTTTTTTAGCACTTTCGGTATTTGGGTTACACAAAATTCTGTCCTTAACATGAAGAGCAAAAAAAAAATTAGAACTGGAGTGAACGTTTTCTACGTGATAAAGAACAGTATCAAAGATATCATTGAACTTCTTCAGTCCATTTCCGGCAAGATAAAAACCAATGTCCTGAAAAGGGGTTCCGTTCGAGTTATTTTTACAACCGCTTCCAACTTTCAAGAGAGGAAAACTCCGTGTTTACGAATTTCCCGTGCACATCTCATGCCGCGATTTTCAGGGTAGGATATCGAGTTGCTCGGATAGAAATTGCGCTTTGAGGCGTGTTCTGTTACGTGCATAATCGCGCATTTATCTAGCGGCGTTGTTTTCGCTAAGGTATATAGTTGGCCCCAAGGTTCGCATCAGAAACGGGGTGTAATTGAGCGAGAAATCCTAGAGTTGGGAGGTTCCTGGAAAAATCCTACGGGCATCCAGCGGCGGTACGAGTGAGAAAGGCGTAGGGGTTCTGCATAAAACTCAGAATGTGTATTTTTAGAAATCCGCATTGATTTTATGAGAAATTGAATGACAATAAAATTAGCTGATTTTTTTAAATGTTGTTGTTGCTACTGAACAAAAATTGTCATAGGCAAAAAGCTAAACAACAGTTTCGAAATAAGAACATTCATGGAGCATGTGCAAAGAACCAACCTTCAGAAAAAAGGCAACCAGATTGACGAAATGTCTCATACTGATTTTCATTGGATCGATCCAAGTTGTTATTGAGTTTTAAATGATTTTACAGCGATTTTCTCGAAGATTACATACTTTTCAAGACGATTGAATACGATATCCCTAACTCTTGTGGAGCAGTATATATGAGCTTATTATAACTGGTGACAGCAGTGGGATTGTGTTCATTATTTTCAGGAGAGAGTTTTAGTTCTTCGTGTTTCTTTAGATTCTGGGGAATTAGTTAATCAAGTTATTGGGTTTATTCTTTTCTGTGTATGAGATTGCGTCAGGCAGTATGATATAAAGACGTCCTTACAATTAGTTTCAAATGATTTTACAGCGATTACATACTTTTCAAAACGATTGAATACGATAACCCTATCTCTTGTGGAGCAGTATATTTGAAGTACTAGCTTTGAAGCTGTATAAGATTCGAACAAAAGGGAAGCTTCCTCAAAAAACAATGAATCATTAAATCTTGGTCGTTATATTGATGACGAAATTGGACGTTATCCAAGAAACATGAACCCATTCGACAAGTGAAATAATACAGAAAAGAGCCTCAAAAATGGGATTTAGGAAGATTTCCATGTCTCTGGACATACGTCGTGCCAAAAAAGTAACGCAACACGTCAATAATTCTTGTACAAGAATTAATTTTCAATAAAAGATTCAACTCTACACCATTAATTCAGAAACCATCAAGTGTATTTCAGAAAACATCAAACGTATTTCGGATCACTCAATTGAATTTAATTTTATATTTTCTGAAATTCAATTGATAATTCTGAATAACATTTGATTTTTTCTGAATATCAATTGACGATTTCTGAATTACAATTGGAAATGGTGTAGTTACGCCAATGGAGGTCTTTGAATTTCTTCACTCGATCTTGCTCAAATGTGCTAATCAAAAAAATTTCCCCAATATAGGTTCGACGTCTTAGTGAACGGTGGAGGCGCAGTCACCCTCCAATTCCAAAGATCCCCCTTCAAGCCCCTCACGAGGACCGTCTTCGTGCCATGGAACCAGATAGTGATCCTCCCCCCAGTTCACATGCAGCTCAACGACGACACCGACGTATCGAACATGCATACAAGGTGAGGAACTCAATCAAGTGTGCCTAGAGACGGCAGATTGTATTATTAGTTCGTAATATAAGCAAGGCTCGCTTCGATGGGGACTTCGGCAGACTGATTGTGCATGCATTCCGGTAATCTGTCTAGATTCCGGGAAGTTTCGTCGTTCTACATGGAAATGCGGGTAATCTAGCGTGGGAGGTTTGGTGTGGGAGGTTTGTACCTACCTTTAACGAAGTTGGATTGGAGCGGAGCTAATGAACTGCACTGTATCAATCATAAGTTGTATTAACTCCAGATCCAAAGAGGAATCTGAGACTTTTCGAGTTGCTCGTGGTTTACATTGTAACAGGTATTGCTTGACTTCATAAGAAGGTTATGTATCTTCTTCTTAGAAGTCCCTTAAGCTCTCTGGCCTAAATCCTAACAAACCAATTGATTGTAGCATCTGAGAGGTCAAAAATTGGTTATGAAAGGTCATTTGGTTGATTAGTTGGTTGAACATCAAGCTTTCTCTGAGTTAATCTCATTTCTTACAAGTTCAAATTGTCTGGAATGAAATTCGACAACAGATCTAGATTCCTCTTTGATTACAGGCAAATTTTGTAGATGTTTAGACTGTAGATTGTAAGGACCTTAAGGTCCATTTTACCTTCCATCAATACGTAGTCTTCAGCTTGTCTTCCAGTTCAAGAATCTTAATTACAGTATTTGGGACAGCTTTGACGAAGTAACTTCCTCATTGCTACAAGTACCTTGTCCAAAGCACTTTCTGCGTTTGTCAGGTGGTCAGGAGTTTCTTTCTGAAGAATTTGCACTCGTCATTTTCTGCTAGATAAATCAATAATTTCTGCACCATTTCTTACAATTTCAAACTGTCTTTAAAGAAATTCGACAACAGGTTCAGATTCCTTTTTGATTCCAGACAAAACTTGTAGACGTTGGCTGTAGGTTGCAGATTTTAAGGATCTTAAGATCCATTTTACCTCCCACCAATCCGTAGCTTCAGCTTGTCTTTCAGTTCAAGAATCTTAATAATAGTATTTGAGACAGTTTTAAAGAAGTAAATTCCTCATTGCTACGAGTCCTTTATGCAAAGTCCTTTGTGCGTTTGCAGCTAATCAGGAGTTTCTTCCTGAAGAATTTGCACTCGTCATTTTCTGCTAGACAAATCAATAATTTCAGTACCATTTCTTACAAATTCAAACTGCCCCTAAAGAAATCCGACAACAGGTTTAGATTTCTTTTCGATTCCAGACAAAACTTGTAGACGTTGACTGTAGATTTCAAGGACCTCAAGGTCCATTTTACCTTCCATCAATACGTAGTTTTCAGCTTGTCTTCCAGTTCAAGAATCTTAATTAAAGCATCTGGGACAGCTTCAAAGAAGTAACTTCCTCATTGCTACAAGTCCCTTATCCAAAGCACTTTCTGCGTTTGTCAGGTGATCAGGAGTTTCTTCCTGAAGAATTTGCACTCTTCATTTTCTGCTAGACAAATCTATAATTTCAGCACCATTTTTTACAAATTCAAACTGTCTTTAAAGAAATTCGACAACAGGTTTAAATTCCTCTTTGATTCCAGACAAAACTTGTAGACTGTAGATTGTAGATTTTAAGTACCTCCCATCAGTTCTGTTCCTTATATTTCGTAGTTCAGCTTCTTCTCCAGTTCCAGAGTTGTAAAGAACTCCTTCATTTGTCCAAAGCATTTTTTCTTTGGTCAGGTAATCTCAAGTTTCTCCCTCCTCCCTACAGAATCTGCAGTCATCATTTTCTTGTATCAGTCCAGTGAGGAGCTGAAGCATATCCTTGTCAAGTACCAGATAGTTCTTAGATCTCTCAATATAAAAGCTTCGAAGAAACTTTTTTGACTTATCCAACCCAGGAAGTGTTTAGTCTTTGGATTTCCTTTTTCTACTTAAACTCTCCAGAGGAAAGTGTTCGCCGTATTCGTTTCTTAAGAACCTAGACTAAACACACCTTGTTATTTTATAACTTCTCAGTTGGGCAAATCTTAATTTTCCTCAGCACTTCATCAGAAGCCTATGTTGACATTTCCATTTCCAACAATAAAGTGTTCTACCCCTTGTCATTTTTTCAAAATCATGTAATTTATAACTGAGGCAATGTCTTGAAACTTAAGACCCTGAAAATCTACAGTTCAATATTCGAATCCTTTTCAGTTTCTTGGCGAGAAATCCAGCCATCAACTTCCCAGGCGTTTCAAGGTCACTCTTCGGCCCCAACGGCGAGGTGATCGAAACATGCGAAGATCACGACCCTTTCGTTCTTTCCCCCATTATAACGAGCACATGGATGCCAGAGGTCGTAGGAGGTGTGCCCGGAAAATCCGTCATATTCGCCGAAACTCAGATTGTCCAAGAATCCATCCCGATACCTGGATCAGACCTGCACCTCATGTACCAATCTTCACAGGCCAGCGGGTATCTCAGCTCGATCTACATGAAGTTGACTGGATCTTCCATACCAGACACTTTGACTCATGTCCATGTCAGAGTTGAGGTAAGTGTGAAGGAAGTGTGTTAAGGTTGTGTTAAAGTTTCTTTCTTAGGTTGAAGGTTCCCTCCACGTGAAAACCTACGAAGCTGATCCTAATCTGATTCACACTTTTGCTTGGAACAAGAGGAACGTGTACAAGCAAAAGGTCTACGGTATAGTCTTAGCTAAGGTTTCAGTTGGGTACGAACATTCTTCTTGCCCTGAACTGGTGTGGGAGACTCAAACAGCATCTCTGAAAGGATTCGACGTAGACATCTCCGATATCGGAGGATGGAGTTTGGATATCCATCACCACTACAACTTCCACGAAGGAATTCTTCAAAAGGGAGACGGTAAGACCTTCTTGTCATTGAAAATCCAAATCTTAACATCTTTCCCCAGGTTCGACGCTACATTTCAAGCAGTACCCCAGGACGGTACAAGTGGTTATGGGTACTGGCCTTCAGAGGCCTCTGGATTGTCCTGGAAGATGCGATGGACCTGCCAAAGACAGCAAATTGTTGACTCCTGGTTCCCTAACTAGTGGTCCAGATGGCAGCATCTACGTAGGAGATTTCAACCTGGTGCGTAGGATAACACCAGAGGGGAACGTCTACACTGTTCTGCAATTAAGGTGAGTCCACACTTTTTGAATTCAAAGTACATTCTTCCAGGATTCCAAAAGTTAAACCCTTCCAATTCAGAAGATATTCGCAACGTGTGAAGTACACTGCGCACAAAATTAACGCACATCATGAAAATCTCAAATTTATTCTACAACTGAAAGTGTTCTCAATGATAATTATTTATATCATCCACTTTCAACATTTTTCTTCAATACAGATGTTTTTTCCCAACAGGAATAAAAAAAGAAGATATTATCAGATTTTGAATGTATTGGCTCCATTCTAAAATCAGTTGTTCTCGATCAATTCTAGTGATCAATAGTTTTCCTTTCGTTTGATTTTCTACACTTAATCGTTATGCAACGCGAAACACGCAATTTGACTCAAGAGGAAGACCACGGGTAACAACTGCCATTCAAGAACGTTACTTGAGAGTTTCTTCGTTGAGACAACGGTTTGCAACCGCTCGCCTCCTTCAAAATCAACTTGGGCAAACTCATGGGGTGCAAATTAGCACTCAGACAATAAGAAATCGCCTCAGAGAATATGATTCAAGGCCTCGTGTCGCGGCAAGAGGCCCAGCTCTTACCCCAGCCCATCGAAGGGCGCGTTTGGATTTTGCGAGAGAGCATATCCATTGGGAAGAGGCCGATTGGGAAAGGGTTCTCTTCACAAATGAGTCTAGATGCTGCCTCTACCATTGTGATCGACGTTCCCTTGTATACAGACGTCCACATCAAAGATATGCTCAGTGCAATTTCCTGAATACTACTGGTTTCGGGGGAGGATCGATTATGGTATGGGGTGAAATATCTCTAACTGCTCGCACAGACCTAGTGGTCGTTGATAATGGAGCTATGAATGCTGATAATACATTGGTGAAAATTTCATTTTTATGGACGATAATGCCAGACCCCATCGTGCGAGCATCGTTCAGGAGTACCTTGAAGAGGTTGATGTCTCTCGAATGGAATGGGCAGTAAGAAGTCCAGATCTCAATCCGATTGGGCAGGTTTGGGACAATCTCAATAGAAGGCTGAGAATTTCAGAAAATCATCCAGCTACTCTTAATGACTTAGGAATCCAACTCGGAGAAATCTGGGAAGGATGAGATCAGAACATTTTAAGATCACTCATTTTGAGTATGAACCGTCGTTGCCGAGCTGTAATTAACGCAAGGGGTGGAAGTACCAAGTATTAAATCACTTATCAGGATTTCAGTATTTTGAAAATTGTTCATTTCTCTTCTGTCGCATGAGATCCGGTGAAATCCTGAATTTTTCTTCCATTCAATGTGTCTTGTTTCGTTCAAAACTTACCCGAGAGAACATAAAAAATAAGTTATAAAGTCAACGTAGATTTAACTCTCATTAAAATTGAGATTTTCGGAATGTGCGTTAATTTTTTTGCGCAGTCTATTCTTGTCAAACCCTTGTTTTTCTATCCAACCCTCCGATAGAGCCATAAAACTCCCCCTAACAAAATGGCGGTATCGGTCAGGTCGGACATAACCTTAAGATGAAACTTAGCACTCCATACACTGTCAAAGTCAACGCGTAGAGGGCGCTATAAAAGTCCTGATTTATCAGTTGACCGTTCAACTCGTCCTACGTCCGTTTATTAGATTTGACGATACTCTGGAGGGGAAAAAAGAGGGAATAACCGGGGATACATAAAAATTTAGCACCCTCGTGACTCGGGACGTGTCAAGAAGCGATAAAAATGATACTCGGGATCGTTAAGATAACGCTGAAGCGATATAATTCGAAGCGAAATGTGCTTGGAGGGCAGGATGATAATGGTACATTACCATTTGTGCAATGATCGCTCTGTCGCCTAAATTAATTGAGCAGATGACTCTGAAAGATTGGAAGAATTTATGTCTGAATTGTGCCAACAAACTATGTTATTAGAGGGACATCAGGTTTGGTCATTCTTGGTTTCGTTGATTGTCCAAGGAACAAGGTAATGACCAAGTCAATGATAAGATCAGCGATCAAGGAGACTTAAGAAATGTTTTCAACACAGCATATCTCTTCCATAAGCTTTCAAATCCATGAACTGAAGTACTAGATCATTCAGGCTTGCCCAATCTTGTTCATATTGTCTGGAATGAAATTCCACCAACAGGTTCAGATTTCTCTTAAATTCCAGACAAACTTGTAGACGTTTTAGATTGTAGATTTTAAGGATCTTAAGGTCCATTTTACCTTCCATAAATAAGTAACTTTCAGCTTGTCTTCCAGTTCAAGAATCTTAATTACAGTGTTTGGGGCAGTTTTAAAGAAGTAACTTCCCTTATCCAAAGCACTTTCTGCGTTTGTCAGGTGATCAGGAGTTTCTTCCTGAAGAATTTGCACTGGTCATTTTCTGCTAGACAAATCAATAATTTCAGTACCATTTATTACAAATTCAAACTGCAATCAAAGAAATTCGACAACAGGTTTAAATTCCTCTTTGATTCCAGACAAAACTTGTAGAAGTTGACTGTAGATTGTAGATTTTAAGGACCTTAAGGTCCATTTTACCTTCCATCAATACGTAGTTTTCAGCTTGTCTTCCAGTTCAAGAATCTTAATTACAGTATTTGGGACAGCTTTAAAGAAGTAACTTCGTCATTGCTACAAGTCCCTCATCCAAAGCAATATTTGCGTTTGTCAGGTGATCAGGAGTTTCTTCCTGAAGAATTTGCACTCGTCATTTTCTGCTAGATAAATCAATAATTTCAGCACCATTTCCCATAAATTCAAACTGTTTTTAAAGAAATTCGACAACAGGTTTAGATTCCTCTTTGATTCCAGAGGCAACTTGTAGACGTTGACTGTAGATTGTGGATTTTAAGGACCTTAAGGTCCATTTTACCTTCCATCAATACGTAGTTTCCAGCTTGTCTTCCAGTTCAAGAATCCTAATTACAGTATTTGGGACAGCTTTAAAGAAGTAACTTCTTCATTGCTACAAGTCCTTTACCCAAAGCACTTTCTGCGTTTGTCAGGTGATCAGGAGTTTCTTCCTGAAGAATTTGCACTCGTCATTTTCTGCTAGACAAATCAATGATTTCAGTATCATTTCTTACAAATTCAAACTGCATTTAGAGAAATTCGACAACAGGTTTAAATTCCTCTTTGATTCCAGGCAAAACTTGTAGACGTTGACTGTAGATTGTAGATTTTAAGGACCTTAAGGTCCATTTTACCTTTCATCAATACGTAGTTTCCAGCATGTCTTTCAGTTTAAGAATCTTAATTACAGTATTTGGGGCAGCTTCAAAGAAGTAACTTCCTCATTGCTACAAGTCCCTTATCCAAAGCAATTTTTGCGTTTGTAAGGTGATCAGGAGTTTCTTCCTGAATAATTTGCACTCGTCATTTTCTGCTAGATAAATCAATAACCATTTCTTACAAATTCAATTGACAACAGGTTTATATTCCTCTTTGATTCCAAACAAAACTTGTAGATGTTGACTGTAGATTGTAGATTTTAAGGACCTTAAGGCCCATTTCACCTTCCATCAATACATAGTCTTCAGCTTGTCTTCCAGTTCAAGAATCTCAATTGCAGTTTTTGGGACAGTTTTGAAGAAGTTACTTCCTCATTGCTACAAGTCCCTTATCCAAAGCAATTTTGGTGTTTGTCAGGTGATCAGGAGTTTCTTCCTGAATAATTTGCACTCGTCATTTTCTGCTAGATAAATCAATAACCATGTCTTACAAATTCAATTGACAACAGGTTTATATTCCTCTTTGATTCCAGACAAAACTTGTAGATGTTGACTGTAGATTGTAGATTTTAAGGACCTTAAGGCCCATTTCACCTTCCATCAATACATAGTCTTCAGCTTGTCTTCCAGTTCAAGAATCTCAATTACAGTTTTTGGGACAGCTTTGAAGAAGTTACTTCCTCATTGCTACAAGTCCCTTATCCAAAGCAATTTTGGTGTTTGTCAGGTGATCAGGAGTTTCTTCCTGAATAATTTGCACTAGTCATTTTCTGCTATACAAATCAATAATTTCAGGTTTGGTTTCGTTGCTTGTCCAAAGAACAAGGCAATGACCAAGTCAATGATAAGACCAGCGATCAAGGAGACTTGAGAAATGTTTTCAACACAGCATATCTCTTCCAGAAGCTTTTAAATCCATGAACTGAAGTACTAGATCATTCGAGGCTTGCTTAATCCTGTTCTTCCCAGAGAAAAATGTTCTAGAAAGCGTTGACCTTAAAGAACGCATTCGAATGATTCCGAACGTAGCCGTTGTTTTCATGTACAGCATTGCAGTCGTCTGGTGGTCGAACAGGTATAGCATACGGCTTCTCGCTTGACCCCTCGCTGATTTCAATTCGACCGGGGTCAAAACTACCCCCATGGGCGATGTTTGTACAGTTCTTCAATTAAGGCGAACATTGGAATTTATTATGTGTTGTGCGTGCATTCGGAAATGTCGGCAATTAAACGAATTTTATAGATTGTTCTTCCCCAACGCGATGTAATAAATGGTATGCGGCTTCTGTTATGATTAGTGGTGGTCCTGTGCGATTTTGTGCATTGTTTTCAATTATGGTAGGGGTTGGAATTAATTTTACGTGGCTACATTCAATTGTAGCGAGGGTTCTGGTGATACTTTTTCGTTTTGGGGTGGATATTCGATACTTTGAAAGGACGTGTTACTGAATTGTTCATTGATCCATCAGTTAGATTGAACGTTCTTCTTTAAAGACAAGAATAATAAGGTCTATCTAGTTTGGGTTCTTGAAGAGACCAATTCACTTACCAGAAAAGGATGTTTCACTGAACCTCAACTTTTCTGTATCATTGGTAAATGCCAAGAAGTTTCAGGAGTAGGAATCACTCTGGAGGAATTTTTCGGAGTTAAATTATTTTGAAAAGTTTTTCAGAAACTTTGATATTCCGGGATACATTAAGTATCTGGATCTTAGCAAGAATATACTACACCTCTTCACTGGATTCCTTACAGGGCTCTAGTTAGTTGAGTTCATTGGAGCTCTTTCTTCACCTCAGTTACTTTCATATATGTCCCTAAACCACTTGAGCTCTATCTAACCTGAAGTATGTTTTGCTCTAACTCCCACAAAATTATTTTTGACGTTTTTAATCCATCAACTTTCACCATTTTCCTCAGAACTATTTTACCCAACATTTAGTCCATTCAATCTTGTATGATCAATCTTTCATAGTAACTGTCAGTACAAATAAACTGCTCCACATGAGTTAGGGATATTGACTCAAATTGCAAAAAAATTTAATTTAAATCAGATTTTGTGTTGAAAATTCATAATGATTACAAGAAGTTGTTGAATATTTCTTGAGGTATTTGGTTCCATAAACGCGGCAGAAGCTCTCTCAGATCATTTAAGGATTCTAGAGTAGGTTGATGATTATCTTATCTTCTTTGGAGCATATCCCATGCATGATCTATGCAATTCAAATCTGGTGAGTTCGGAGGTATTGGTAAATGTGGAATACCAAGCTCCTCGCGCGCATTCTCAACTATGGCTGCACGGTGCGGTCTAGCTTTATCGTCTAGAAATTGAACACTTTCACCAATAGCAGCGTGAAAATTTGGCAAAACATTGTCAATGACATGCTCCCTATAGTGTTAGGCGGTCATATTCCCAGGACAAATGTGTAGATCTGTGCTCCCGTTGAAACATATCCCGGCCCATACCATAATACTACCCCCTCGGAATGGATGGACTTCTTGGACATAGCGATGATTACAGGATATGCGTGGGATTGTCCATACCCTTTTTCTTCGATAATCTGAAAATCGTCCATATCTGGATTCAACAGTGAAAATGACACTACGCCATTGATCGTTCCAATTGATATGTTGCCTTGCCCATTCCAGTCTTCGACGCTTAATGGAACTCCTCTCAATGGACGTCTAGAACCTAGATTCACATCTCTTGAAGAGTTAGGCCACCCTATAGCATTCCGTAAGCCCTATTAGCCTCAGCGTTTGTTAATTTACGTCTTGGCATTTTCAGAAAACTCGTTTAAAATCGAAGCTCTTGATAGACTGACTCCATTTCAAAATAAGAACATTCATGAAGCATATGCAAAAAACCAAACTTCAGAAAAAAGGCGACCAGATTGACGAAATGTCTCATACTGATTTTCATTGGATCGATTCAATTTGTTATTGAGTTTTGAATGATTTTTCCCGAAGATAACATACTTTTCAAACGATTGAATACGATATCCCTAACTCTTGTGGAGCAGTATATCTCCTGTATCGAATCTGAAAGTCTGTAGAAGTATATTAGACCTTCAGATCTCTGTAGATCTCTGTAGATCAGGAGTAGAAACAACTGAATACATAGTATGCAAATGTCCATTCATTTAGGAAAGCCTGTCCTGGTTACCCATTGGGTAACAGCCAAGGCTCCTAAAGGTGTTGTCGATTACATCAACCCCAATAGGTGATTTCCTTGGGATTTGCATGAAAGAGAAGGGTATAAAACGAAAGATTCGAAGTATAAATTTTACTCGAGTCCTGCCCTGTTCAAACATTTCCCTCGCCCCCATATTTGCCGAGCGAAAAGCAAAAATTTACGATCCAATGAAATTCAATTAAAACTGGATTAACCGAATGCATTTTTATTAGCAGTAATTTTCTGTTTGGACAAAGCAAGCTGTGTCGCGAATGAAAATCGGATACAAATAAGCGTCGTTCATTCGGGGAAACAATGAAAATGTTGATCATTTTAATTACTCCGGCCTTTTCGCGCTGCGTTCGCAAAATGGGAATTTCAAGAGGGATATCACATTCCATAAACTTTTTCACTTCCACCTCTTGGATCTTCTTATATTTCCCTCATTTTTCCAGCGCAACTCAAGTGGCCTACCAATACTTCCTGACAATATCTCCAGCAGACGGCCATCTCTACGTGTCTGACCCAGAAAAACACCAAATACTGAGGGTCCTTTCCTTGGAGCAAGTGCAGGATCCAAGCATTAACAGCGAACCAGTTGTAGGCAACGGTGAACGTTGTATACCAGGAGATGACTCCCAATGTGGAGACCGAGGCTTGGCCAAAAACGCCAGATTGGCCCATCCAAAAGGCATCGCAATAGCTGCCGACAAAACCATGTACATCGCAGATGGAACCAACATAAGAGCTGTAGATCCCAACGGCATCATCCATACTTTGATTGGAAACCACGATCATCACAATCATTGGAGCCCTATTCCTTGTAGAGGAGCTATACCAGCAAGCCAGGTATATACAAGATTTCTTTAAATTTAGTTCATACAAATTAATGCCACTATTCGTTTCAGACTCAGCTCCAATGGCCTACAGGCCTCTCCTTGAGTCCTCTAGATGGTTCTCTACACTTCTTCGACGATCGTTTGGTGCTCAAACTAACAGCAGACATGAAAGTCAAGGTTGTTGCTGGTATACCTCTCCATTGTCACAAAGAAGACAACGCAACTCGAGTAAACAACGAAAACATCTTGGGAACAGTGTTAGCCTTAGCTTTTTCACCTTTAGGAGACCTCTACATAGCTGAAGCAGACACCCACAAAGTCAATTACATAAGAGTCATTGATTCCACCGGAAAAATATCCCATTTCGCTGGAAAGGTCCAAGATAAAGACAGAAACAACTGCGATTGTTCCTCCAATTTAACAACAGCAAGTCCCAGTAGGTCAACACACGATCCAGTTCTTCCTTGCCTTTGTCCAACAGTGGAAGAACTCACCAGCAACGCAGAAACTCTCCTATCTTCCAATTCCAAGTTCCAAGCGATCTCCGCATTGGCTGTGTCACCAGATGGAGTTCTACACGTCGCTGATCAAGGTTCTTTACACATCCTAGCCTTGCAGCATTATCTTCCTCAACACGACGAGAATGGGGAGTTCAGGATACCCTACCCACCCTCTGGAGAAGTGTACGTCTTCAACAGATACGGTCAACACGTGGCTACCAAAGACTTGGCCTCTGACAAGACGAGGTATTCCTTCCTGTACTCCAAGAATACCAGCTTTGGGAAGCTGTCGACAGTCACTGATAGTTCGGGGAACAAGATACAGTTCTTGAGGGACTACAGCAACATGGTTTCGTCCATTGAGAATACGCAAGACCACAAGTCTGAGTTGAAGATATCTGGTGTTGGGTATTTGGTGAAACTTTCAGAGAGAGGACGCTCTGAGATTGAATTAGACTATGATATGAACTCCGGGCTGTTGACCAGTAGATCTGGGGTGAGTAGAAAAACCTTCAACTTTGAGTTTCTTAGGAGACTACATCACGCCAAAAAATTAACGCACATTCTGAAAATGTCAATTTTAATGAAAGTTAACTCAACATTGGTAAATCCAAAAGGTAAGCCCAAATTCATTGGTTTCAGGGTGGAGAAACTTTCATCTACCACTACGACTGGATGGGAAGAGTTGTGAACGTTATTCTACCTTCTGGAGAAACCTTAGAGTTATCTTCGGAGATATCAGACAAAGAAGGATTCGAAGTCTTCGTCAGTAAACCCTCCTCCAAACTCACCATCACTGATGAATCAAACAAGAAGGTCATCGTGCAAAATGGTAACATCCCAAGTATCCCCAACAAAAACGGTTTTAACACTTTTCTTTCAACAGGAGAAGAACTCACGACTTCCCAAAAATTCATAAATTCATCCCTGTACACGGTTTCGCCTTGGGGTAGCCAAATGCAAGTTTCAGCTTTAGCCAAGCATCCCTTACTGGAAGCTTCTCTACCAGTTGAAGCTGAAATGTTGCCTGTATGGTCCCAACAGTCCATTTCTTCAGGCGAAGACATAACCAACACGATGTCCTTGAAATTCAGCCTTGTGGGTGATGTAAGAAACACCAAACAAACCCTGTGCAAGGAAATCTTCGTCAACAGCTCTAAAGTGTTGGGGATTGAGTTCGACCAGTTTAAGAGCAAGGAAACTTTCTACGACCACGATAAAATGCCCATTTTGACCATAACTTACGATCCATCTGGCCTGCCACTTTCGTATAGACCTCACAATGGTGCTGATAGCGTTAATATAACCTACGATAACTTCAACAGGTAAGTTTGGATGAACATGGTGAAGATTTTGAATAACTCCTTGTTTAATCAGGATCGATTCTTGGAAATGGGGCTCATCAGAATTGAAATACAGCTACGATCGCCACGGTCTCCTCTCAGAAATAACCAGTTCTTTGGATGGTACCCAGAGTTTCACCTACAACAGTTGGAATCTTTTGTCTAAGATAACCCTGGCCAGTCAAAGAAGTTTTTCTCTGGCGTACGACGAAGATGGGAGGCTTAGACACGTGATACTCCCTAGTGGTACCAGGCATTCCTTCAGTCTTCAACCATCCATAGGGTTTCTACGAGCCACTTACACCCCCCCAGATAGCTCCAGGTTTTACCTGCAACATTTCTCACATTCTGGACAGCTTCTCCAGACTGTTTTCCCAGGAGATGGTGCTAGGGTTGTGTATAGGTACTACAACGACGGGAAGCTTAAAGAAGTTGTCTACGGAGATGGCAAAGTGGTGTATCATTACTCCGAAACTTCAGGACTACCTAGCCAAGTCTCCCACGTTGAAAACGACCTAGAGTATCGTTGGGATTTCCAACACTCCAGAGGATTGCTGATGGAAGAAAGGATAGACTTCGCGGCTAGGACAGCCTTGAGCAACGCTAAATTCACCTACGAGTACGACAATAATTTCAGACTGACCTCAGTGCAGGGCAGGATTGGGGGACAAAACCTCCCTACCCACAACTTGGCCTACAATCTTAAGACTGGAGGTTTGCAGAACATCGGACCATTCACCGTCAACAAATCGAAACCCAATGAGACTTTAGTCTTCGATAAAAAGGCTACATTCTCCAGACATATCAACTCGAGGTTCTTGGAGACCCAGGTGTCTTTGATGTTCCACACCATGGAGGTCTTTAGGATGGAATTCAGCCATGATATGCACGGGTAAGTGATCATATTCACCCTTAACCCAAATAGACCTACCGTTCCGTATAAAGAACACCTGTCGCAAAGTTTTCTATTCATGGTCGAAATAAAGAAACAAAGAAGGCGTCAATATAAACACATAAATTAATGATTTCTTCAACACTGAATATAACTTACAAAGTGCTTCAGTATTCAAATTCACTTTAAAGCCGTGTTAACTTCATAAATATATCAATTGTTGCAATACCTTATTTCGTCCGGTGGTGTATTTCTTCATATATATTTATTTCATCGCCTTTGTGAATAAAATAATTATATCTATGGTCGGATGAATAATTCAAGAGGGGAATTCATTTTCTCCATGATTTCAAATCCTGATTTTTGCTACGTAAATGAAGGCGTTCTTTTAACGGAACGGTAGGATTATCACCTTCTATATTACCTGAATATATTGTTATAACTATTGGAAAAATAATCTGACTCTGCATGAGATACTACATCATGCAGATAATCTGGATATGATTTCAGAACCACCTGATAGCAAAATTTTCTTCTGCACATAATTCAATAGTTTCCTGTAACTGAAATAACAATAATGTTGCTTATGCGCCTACTAATTTCTTATTCGTTTTTCCATGCACTAAACAAAGTAATAATATATTCACCATGAGAAAAAAATATCATTGACCAACCAAAACTCATGTAACATTAGAATATATGGGGGCGTTGACTGATCCCGTAAAAACATGAGTTAGAATCGTATTTCGACAAGGACAAACATTGTATTTCCCACTTCTTGCACACTGCTTTGACATATTTGTTCAAAACGCAGAAATAGTAACAAACTAGACTAGCTATCATCGCAACAAGATTGCTGGAAACTAAAAGAAAAACAACAAAAACAGGACCATCTAAGCAATCAAAGAGTTCACACCAATCTTCAGGATAGGTCAGAGTAGACCATCTGATTGTTTACCAGAATAAAATAAAAAAATTGTGAAGTGTGGCATAAAAACCAATATTTTATAAGTATTAAATATAAAATAGCATAGCATCCGAAAAATTGCTTCTATAATTACGACATACTATAATTCAATGTTCATTTTTCATAGAATGAATTTTAGTAGCTCAAAAACCTACCGTTCCTTTGAAAGAACACCACAAAGTTTAACTTTTCGTGAAAAATAAGTACACATCAAGATGAAAAATATGAAAAGGCTCCATTTAAACCATAACCTGACACAATTCTCATTGAAATGAAAGAAAAAAAAGTCTTTTTGGGTTAAGAGAAAGTCTCAACCTTTCCTCTTTCAGCCGGATATCCCAGACGAGGACTTACACAAGAAACGTTGGTGTTAACTCCTACACGAACGTGAAGAACTACACTTGGGACTGCGATGGACAACTTCTTGGAGTTGAGGCACAAGAACCTTGGGGTTTTAGATACGACGACAACGGAAACATGCTCTCTCTCACTTACAGGTAGAATCTACACTTATTCCCACAACTGGTTCCGATAATCCTTAATTTTTTTTCAGAGGCAACACGATTCCGATGGAGTATAACTCCCTGGACAGGATTATAAAGTTCGGGGAAGGGCAGTACAAATACGACAATAGAGGTTTGGTGATACAGAACGCAAGGGAGGAGATGTTCCATTACAACTCTAAAGGGCTGTTGATAAGGGCGAATAAAAGAGGTCGTTTCGATGTTCGGTACTTCTACGATCACCTCGATAGGTAAGTATTTGAAGACCTTCACTCAACAGTGTCTAACTGTTGGATCCCTTAGGTTATCTGCGAGAAAAGACAACTATGGCAACGTCACCCAGTTCTTCTACTTAAACCCAGAACGTCCAAGGGAAGTAAATCAGATTTATTCCCCAAGAGATGGCAAGCTCATGTCATTAGTTTACGACGATAGGGGACATTTGATCTACGCCCAAGTCTACAGACACAAGTACTACGTAGCTACAGACCAATGCGGAACTCCTGTGATGATTTTCAACCAGTATGGAGAAGGTATAAGGGAGATCATGAGATCCCCGTATGGACATATCGTTTACGATTCTAATCCTTACCTCTATCTTCCGATTGATTTCTGCGGAGGTCTTCTGGATCAGGTATGATTTAAGCGTGAAGTCCTTATGCAAAATGGTGTAAAACTTCGTTTTAGGTTACGTCATTGGTGCACATGCCTAATGGGAAGGTGTATGATCCTCTGATTGGGCAGTGGATGTCTCCGCTTTGGGAGAATGTATTGGAGAGGGTTACAACTCCTACCTTGCTGCATTTGTACAGGTTCAACGGGAACGATCCTATTAACATGGGAATCAACAGGAATAGGCCAAAGAGTGAGTTGATTTAATTTTTTTTCACATTTCCCACTTAACATCAATCAATCTAGTGTTTAATATGTGTCCAGGTGTTTTAGGCGTCCTTCTTACTGTAACAATCTACATTATTGTGCTCTTTGTTGTGGTCACCAATGTCTTTTTATTGTCTTTTTTTGAGAACCTAGATTTTTTCATCCTTTCCGAGGTGTTGTGTTCTTTGGCGTCAAATTCAGATTGTAGATGAAACAAGATCGCTCAAAGTAAATGAGATGAACTTATTGAGTTTGCAACTAAATAATGAACTCCAATCAAGATCTTAAGGTAGTGTTACTTAGAAGCCAGAAAAAGCATTTTATTAAACTGCTTCACATGAGTTATGAATATTGACTTAAATGGCAAGAAACTATGGTTTAAATGAGATTTGTAGGTTTGCAGCGTTTTCAGGGTGGTTAAGAAAAATCGAGTAAAATGACGAAATTTTTATTCCCATAGAATTCAAGCATTCTAAGACTCTCAATACAATGGCATCAGTGCACCAATTTATCACACTAGGATCGCCAATGACCTTTTCAAACGGCATTTCGAACTCTATAATGATTGGCATCATATATGATGGTTTGCCAAGAGGTTTGAATCAAGTTGATTCTGTATCCCTTTTGTCCAACCCAGTTTCCAGGAAGGAGATTCACTTTGAGGGATGTTTTTATGGCTTCCAGCAATGTTCAAAATCGGGGTTGTTCTGATTTTGTAAAATTACTGTTTAGGACTGTATCCAGATAATTGAGTTAGAGATGGTAGAGTAAAAACATTTATTTACATCATTCACAATCATAAAATGAATAAGTCACAGGCATGAAATTAATACAGTAAAAAAATACAAATATTAAAGTCATCTTTAAAACTCAGAGTGAATTATTCAAGTAAAAACAGAGGTAATCTAGAGATATTCAAAATGAGAGGTCAGATGAAGTCAGACTTAGACTTTGAGATAGTTCCATCAATTCAAAATCAAACACAGCGTTGCAAATGAAATTGATTGCGAGAGCCTCTTCATTTCATCAGAAAAACAGAAGGTTTAATAATGAATTGATAGAGTAGGCTGAGTTGTAATGAAAGTGAGATCAGGCCATAGAGGAGATACGTGTTTTGAAAGCTTAGTAGTCTGAGTCTGTTCTTCATTGAGATTATTTAGGAAAGGCAAGGCAGTATGAGCTCAGCGATACTGTTAAAGTTGTGCAGAATTGTGGCCCCAACACAAGTTAGACTTTGCAACTTCTACAGCCTAATGAAAATGGAGACCCCTTCATTTTTTTACCATAATATTTTTTTATGCACATTCTAAAGCATTCCGTTTTCTCCACAGATCACATGGATTGGTTCAACAAGCTCGGCTACAACCTGAAGAGCTTAGCACCTCAACTCTTCCCCGACGACCTTGCAGGAGGTAAAATGCCACCTCCACTCACCAGACCAGCAACCTTCTGGAATCCCTCCAAAGAATCGCTCATCAGCTCCATCCAGCTCACCTCCACGGACATCCAGTCAGGCTTCCTCGCCCACCTGAACACCAGAAAGATCAACACAGCTGAAGAACAAGCATCCCCTACCAAATCAGCCCTTAAATCTGACGTCATTGACTTGAGGCTAGCCAAGATTGGGGCGGCTTCTGAACCTCCTTTTGGTAAAGGGATATTGGTGTCTAGGACTTCAGAGAATCAAGCTATAGTATCCAGTGTTCCTGCTGCAAACGCCATCTATAAAGACGTTTACACTTCTGTCTTCAACAGGTCGTACTTATTGCCGTTTTCTTTCGTTGTTCATAATGCCCAACAGGACGCTTTCTACTTCGTGAAAGAAGAGATATGGAAGGCTAGTGACGATAAGGGACAGTTGAAGAGGCTGCAGGGCCAGGTTAACACAACTTTCCATGAAAGCTCCAAAGAGAATGGAAGTGGGAACAACTATTTCGATGTTAAAATTCACGGTGCGAACGCTGTGGTGAATTTGAGGTATGGAACCACCATCGAAAAGGAGAAACAGAGGCTGTTGCACCATGCTAAGCTGTCAGCCATCAGGAAGGCTTGGCACAGAGAAAGAGAGGTCCTCAAGGCTGGTTTCACAGGGTCTGTGGATTGGACAACGAACGAGATTGAAGAGATTAAGAAAGTAGGGTACTTGACCACTTACGAAGGGAACTATATCCATGATGTCCAAACGTACCCTGAACTGGCTGAAGACCCGTACAACATAAAATTCTCGAAGAAACAGGGGGAGTCCTCGAAGAAACGCAGGAAAAAAAGAGAGGCGAAAAGAAAAGCTTGTCAAGAAAAATGGTGGTTCTCTTGGAGCGAGGACTGCTAGTGCTGCCGCCTACACGGACTTCAACCGAAGTATATTCAATTAACTATGTGTGATGATGTACCAAGAATTAAAGAGATCGTCAGTGACGATGCGACCTTTTATACCAAGAATACCAAAGTCTATTTGTGTATGTATTTCAAAGATGCCAAAAATGTATAATTATTTATTTACCAATATGTTACCTATATATGTATGTGATTTGAAGGCGGGCGCATATCGTGGTCCCGACATACCGTTTTTTATGTACTTTTAATAATGACTGATTGAGTCGGGGCGGCGATTTGTGCCGCAGCTTCTTGTAAATATTATCCATCGACGATGATCTTCTGAACGTCGCGCATAGCGAACGTTATCCCGGGACGCGGGAATGGAACTCCGGTCGAAATTTCGCCACAACGAAAGCGAGAAGCGAAATTCCGAGAAGAAGAAGAAATTCTGACACCTGTCATGCGTCGTTTTAGCAGATTTTTCGAATTTTCTATGATTTTTGGTCGTTCTACAGACTTTTCAATTCTGTAGACGAAAAATTGGTGCTTTGACAGTCGGTGATTCGATTGGAAAAGTCAACGTTCTCTCGCAGCTTCGAAATTCTGTTTTTTCCGCGGATTTATCATCGAATAAAAGGAGTGGAAAGCTTCATCATTCGACAATATTTGTCATTCAAAACTATCGCACACATTTCATGATCAAACTATATTACTCGACGAAAACCATCAGAAAACAGACTTCCGACAGACATTCTGTAGATTCATGACTGCACGTACTTTTGACAATATTCCAGGAGGAAATTGGGACAACCGAAAAGTAAACAAAAAGGGAAACGTGGACTCTTCGATTAATTCATTTGACATTCGCATTTATCCATTTTTATATTTAATTGCCAGTTGCCAGAGGATCTCAACAGACTTTACAGATTTTCACATTCTGTAAAGACTGTTTTTTTTTATTCTCTACTGAAGAGGTTTTGTAGACGGATAATTGGTGCTTTGACAGTCGGTGATTCAATTGTAAAAGTCAACTTTCTTTCACAGGTTCGAAAATTGTTTTTTTCGCAGATTTATCATCGAATAAAAGGAGTGGAAAGCTTCATGATTCAACAATACTTGTCATTTAAAATTGTCGCACACATTTCATGATCAAACTCCATTGCTCGACGATTATCATCAGAAAACAGACTTTCGACAGACATTCTGTAGATTCATGACTGCCCATACTTTTGAGAATATTCCAGGAAAAAATTGAGACAACCGAAAAGTAATCAAAAAGAGAAACGTTGACTTTTCGATTAATTCATTTGACATTCGCATTAATCCATTCTTATATTTAATTGCCACTTGCCAGAGGAACGCAACAGACTTTACAGATTTTCACATTCTGTGAAGACTGGTTTTTTTAATCTCTACTGGAGAGGTTCTGTAGACGGATAATTGGTGCTTTGACAGTCGGTGATTCAATGGTAAAAGTCAACGTTCTTTCACAGCTTCGAAAATTGTTTTTTTCGCGAATTTGTCATCGAATATTGCGAATAATCAAAGGCTAAATAGATTCGTTATTCGACAATACTTTTCATTTCAAACTTTCGCACACATTTCATGATCAAACTCCATTGCTCGACAATAACCATGGACACAGAAAACAGACTCTCGACAGACATTCTGTAGATTCATGACTGCACATACTTTTGACAAAATTGGGACAACCGAAAATTAATCAAAAAGGGAAACGTTGACTTTTCGATTAATTCATTTGACATTCGCATTAATCCATTTTTAAATTAAATTGTCAGATTCCAGAGGAACTCAACAGACTTTCACATTCTGTAAAAACTGTTTTTTTCTCTACTATAGATTTTGAATTTATTATTTTATTCCAGAAAATCATGGTTGGTAGACAATCTGTCGAATTTATATCGAGTAGACAAATCAAATACCCATTGGTCGAAAGTGATCAAACGTCGAGTTATTTGAACTACCACGTTTCATCGGGCTGTGTTACATATCAATGAGCGTTTTTTTTTCTTCGATTCGTTTTTAGTTTTGATTTCTGTTGATGTATGTTGCACAAGATTGGAGTTCCATTTTCCGTTCCCTCTCCCCCCCTGTTCCGAAAAGTTCGGAGAATTCCCCATTTCGAAATTCAAGATAGGCGTTGAGGAAGGTTGGCACTACCTCCCATTTGCTCTATCGGATGAGGACATTTGAACTTCGAATAAGATACTGTAAATAGAGTCCAGTTATTGATACCTTTTTAATGATTTAAAAAATTTAAAAGATCGAATTTATCTTAGATAGGCGAGAAATTAAATTATTATTACTGTATGTTGTGTTGCTTTACTTAAAGAAAATATCATTGTGACTGAGCCATGTTTGATAGTGAAGCAAATTTATCTGCTGTGTACCTTGCAATTTACGATAAAGACACTGAAACTCTTATTTTGTTACGAACGAATCAGAAATCTATATATATTTTTACTTCGCCTGCTACAAAATATCTCGATATTTTCAGTGTGCTATATATTAACTACCTACTGTTGAACGTTTAAACTCGGTCTGTATGAACAATATGTCTTTTCTTGACGTTACTCATTGAAGAACTGCCAGCTCCAAGAGTTTTTTCGCAAAAAATATATCATATATTGTGATTTCCCTTAAATGAGTAACGTTTCCAAACAGAACCCCAGACTGTAATTGTTTAATGTTATTATCTGTGTTACCCCATGAAAATGTAATTCTTGCTGGTATCTATAAGTAACATGTTACATATGTATCATTTTATAATTTTGTTCCTAGACGAAATTATTTTCCTCAAAGCTGATATTACGACTTTATTTTTTCTTATAAATATTATAAATGTTTTAAATAAACACATTGTTTTTTAAACGCAACTTTTTTCCAGAGGGAAGAACACTTTACAGCCTCAAAATTTTAATGCATGCAACAATGAAAAGGTCCATTTGAAGACAGGGAAAAAACTTGAATATAAGAATCAAGATAGAAAAATTTGACAAAATTTGACAACGCTGTTGAAGACAGGTTCGAAATTATTTTTTCTCAGACTAAAATCTAATTCAGGTGGTGGGTAATTTAGCAGAAAATTTTTTTTTCGTGTTACAGATTATAGAAGAAACACAAATTTTTGATTCACCAGAAGGTAAGCTGTGAAAATTTCAAGTTCACCAAAGTCTCATCAAATAAGGATATAGTAAATCGAAAATTCCATAAATAGGTCTAATCTGAGGTAAGAAATTTTCCTCTATACAGGGTGTACCAAGTTCGACGGCCTATTAGACGTTTCTGGAGAACTGGACCTATTTGAAATCTGAAAATTGGGATTAAATTATTGTTTGACATTATGTACCGATCTAAAATATTCTTGGAGCCTGACCACTTCAGTTATACAAGCAGTGAAAAAAAATATTCAATAAATTTCTATTCTGTTTTTTTGTTTTCGAATTTGATAGAGTATGCAATTCTGAATACATTCGTGCTCAAATCGTTGCATTCGTCAGAATACTTTCCAAAATATCGAGAAAAAACTTAAGATAAGAGGGAGTTAAGTGTATTCGGTATTATGTTTGTTATTCCTAACCTAGATATCGTAAGCACAAACTGTTTTCACATTTTTGAAGGTGAAGACTGTGGAAATATTGTACAATTTCAGAATTTTGAATAACCCGTCACAGGGTGTTCCAAATGTTGGTTCAAAAATTCTGATCAAAATTGGCTCATAACTTTCGTTTTTCAAATTAGAACCCTATTTTTTCTTGATTGCGTTGGATTCTGCGAAGAAAAATGATGATAATGTTCCAATATGTTGATGCTCCTAAAATTACTAATTCTTATTTAGGATTTTCTGTTTCTGTTCATGAAATCTGTTTTACATCAACAATGATAAATGAATTCAAAAAAGAGGAAGTCACTAGAGAGTTATTTGAGTAATTTATCTTCTATGACCAAGGTCATTGTTGATATGACACAGATTCTATGAATTTGACGGTCGTAAGACATGAAATCAGGAGATCCTGAATAACTCAAGAATTATTAATTTTAGGAGCATTAATATGTTGGAACATAATCATCATTTTTCTTCGCACAATCCAACGCAATAATAGAAAAAATAGGGTTCTAACTTGAAAAACGAAAGTTATGGGTCAATCTTGATCCTAATTTTTGAACCAACACTTGGAACACCCTGTGACGGGTTTTTCAAAATTCCGAAAATGTACAATATTTCCACATTCTTCGCCTTCAGAAACGTGAAAACGGTTTGTGCTTACGATATCTAGGTTAGGAATAACAAACATAATACCGAATACACTTAACAGCCTTTTTTCTTCAGTTTTTTCTCGATATTTTGGAAAGTATTCTGACGAATGCAACGATTTGAGCACGAATGTATTCAGAATTGCATACTCAAATTCGAAAACAAAAAAAAGAACAAATTTTTTTTTTTCACTCCTTGTATAACTGAAAGTGGTCAAGCTCCAAGAATATTTTAGATCCGTAGATAATGTCAAACAATATCATAATCCCAATTTTCGAATCGTCGAATTTGGTACACCTTGTATTGTCTCAGCCATCATTTAAGTTTATCAAGAATGAAAAAACGTTTAGTCCGCCTCTGATCAAGACCAGTCGAATGTTAACATCCGTAGCTCCAATGACTCATCTTCTGTGGTTTCACGCAGTAGACAATTCAAACCGACGCTTCGTCCGTTTTTTTGCGTTTATTTTGACAGGAGACAGTGACAGAACTAAAATGTAAATTATCGATATGGCGGTTTTTCGAGACATAGATAAAGCAATATTCCCAATAAAAAATGTCTCGTCCGTCGTACGTTTATTCAAGAGCCAACTGGAAGCACCGGGAGAGCCAGATCTCGCCTTACTATCAATTGTTGTGGGCACAATCGAGAACTCGCTGACATGCCGGTCAAACATAAGTTTCCAAATAAGCGAACCAGTAGAACCGAGCAGTCTGCCTATTTTGGAGTTGCACGTTGTCGAGGAGATGTACAGTCGGTTCCATTCTATCATAAAGGGAGCAATAGACTTGAAGAATCATTCCAAACCTTTCGCAACTCGAGATTTGGTCAAGAAGGTGTCTGATGTTATTTGGAACTCTTTAACTCGAAGCTATTATAAGGATAGGGCGCATCTTCAAAGTTTATACAGCTATTTGAACGGTAGTAAGTTGGACTGCTTCGGGGTAGCTTTCGCAGGTGAGACAATCTCTTGCGAACTTTACAAATAGTTTATTTAATGTTTTTTTAGTGGTAGCCGGTTGTCAAGTTCTGGGATTCTCAGACGTGCATTTGGCTTTGTCCGAAGATCACGCTTGGGTGGTATTCGGAGAAAATGCCAACCAAACCGCTGAAATAACTTGGCATGGAAAGGGGAATGAAGATAAAAGGGGCCAAGAGATCGGGAGAGGAGTTTGTGCAAGATCCTGGCTTTACGTGAATAATAAACCTGTGGTTTGTACCAGGCACATGGAGGTGAGGAAATCTTACAAATTTGAACGTTTTTTCATTGGAATTTTAGGTTGCAGCTTTGGTGTCTGCGATTAATCCTTCGTTGAATGCAACTCATGACGCTTTCGAAGTTGGTTTGTTGCAACAGGAATTGCTCTGGCTCCTTTATGACTTGGGACATTTGAAAAAGTACCCAATGGCTTTAGGAAATTTAGGGGATCTCGAAGAAATTGCTCCAAAGGATGGAAGGTACATTTATTTGACTTAACCTAACCTTAAATATTTTATGGATGTTTTATTCAGGATTCCTTGCAATACGTTATTCAAAGAGGCCATACAATCAGCTAGGATGTACTATAACAATCAGCACGTTTATCCATACACTTATCAGGGAGGTTATTTTTACCGACACAAAATGTACAAAGAAGCTTTTGAAAGCTGGGCAAACGCCAGTGATGTGATAAGACTGTAAGTACCTTCCTTAAAACACTTTGAAAAAATGTTTGATTTGGGAAATTCGCAGATATAACTACTCAAGGGACGATGAAGAAATATACAAAGAATTCTTAGAAATAGCAAACGAACTAATACCTCATATTATGAAAGTAGAGAGCTCAGGGTTCAGTTCAAACTCGATCCTCAAGAAACCTGAATGTTTCGCCAACCTCCTGAGGTTCTACGATGGGATATGCCAATGGGAAGAAGGTAAATAATGAAAAATTTTTGTAATTATAAAGTATCTTGCCCAGTTGTATTTTTTTTTAATTCTTTTTTTGTGTTTTTGAGGTAGAGAAAATGAACCTAACCTAACCTAACATACCCTAACCTGAATGTAGATCGATGTTTTCTTTTTTTATCCAATTTTTTTTAAATTTTCTACAAATTTTTTTTTTCAACTTTTGGTAGGGAAAATGAACCTAACCTAACCTAACGTAACCCAACCGTGTAAAACTAAACTATATAAGATTATATCAGAGCCGTATCCGAGGTGAATGGAGTATATTTATGAGTTTCATTTATTTTTTTTTTTTTCTCGAAAATTACTGCCTTCCCAGAGCTGTAATTAAGACTGTAGTATCAGGAGGTCCTATACCTTCATTGTCCAAAATATTTTCAAAATCGGTGAAGGGGCCTATAAAATTTATAAAAACAAAATTTTGAAAACATATTCGTAATTATAAAGTATCTTGCCCAGTTGTATTTTTTTTAAATTCTTTTTTTGTGTTCTTGAGGTAGGGAAAATGAACCTAACCTAACATAACCTAACCTGAATGTGGATCGATGTTTTTTTTTTCTACAATTTTTTTTTAATTTTCTACAATTTTTTTTTTCAACTTTTGGTATGGAAAATGAACCTAACCTAACCTAACCTAACCTTGTGAAACTAAACTATATAAGATTATATCAGAGCCTCATCTGAAGTAAATGAAGTATATTTATGAGTTTCATTAATTTTTTTTCTCGAAAATTACTGCCTCCCCAGAGCTGTAATTGAGACTGTAGTATCAGGAAGTCCTATAGATTCACTGTACAAAATATTTTTGAAATCGGTGAAGGGGCCTATAAAATTTATAAAAACCAAATCGGTAAAACAGATTCATAATTATATTCGTAATTATAAAGTATCTTGCCCAGTTGTATTTTTTTTAAATTCTTTCTATGTGTTCTCGAGGTAAGGAAAATTAACCTAACCTAACCTGAATGCGGATCGATGTGTTTTTTATTCAATTTTTTTTTAATTTTCTTCAAATTTTTTTTTTCAACTTTTAGTAGCGAAAATGAACCTAACCTATCCTAACCTATCCTAACCTTGTGAAACTAAACTATATAAGATTATATCAGAGCCGAATCTGAGGTGAATGGAGTATATTTATGAGTTACATTAATTTTTTTTCTCGAAAATTACTGCCTCCCCAGAGCTGTAATTGAGACTGTAGTATCAGGAAGTCCTATAGATTCACTGTGCAAAATATTTTTAAAATCGGTGACAGGACCTATTAAATTTATTAAAAGTTAAACCTTCATTTTTCAGGAAGTGCTACACCAGTACTACACATCGGCTGGGCCAAACCCCTAGTGAACACCATATCGAAATTCGATTCAGACGTCAGGGCCAAAGTCAACATCATATGCGCCGAAAGCGAAAACGAAAAAGTCAACAAAGAGCCCAACGGCAACATTCTGAACAACAACAACAACTACGAGAAAGAAAACGGAACCTCGGCCAAAAAGGAGGAGAAAGACCAGTCCACCTCCAACTTTCACCCCAGCATCGAGGCTTTGACAGCCGCATGTTCCGAAAAACTCCTGAATCCGGAATATCTCCTCCAAGGAGACGGATCCCCATTCGTAGGTGAGAAATAATGCATTCTTGTCGTGTTTTGACAGTGACATGTGTCATTTTGACGTTGACGTGTGTCATTTTGACATTTATGACTTTGACGTTTGAGGTTAAGACTTCTACGAGCAGGTTATTTGGAATTTGTTGATTTCACAGCAGGAAAATGATTGTCAAAAGGTTAAAGACTTGATTTTCAGGAGGCGAAGAGCAACCGGTCAAGCAGGACTTGAACGGTAAACAGGTACGTCGAAAAATGAGGAAGAAAAAGCCGGTAAGGAAGAAGAAGAGGTGGAAGAGAACAAAGTAGAGGAGATTGCGGAAGAATCAGAGGTCCAGCGGCCAACTATAATCCTCAGGAGTCACAAGATGAAGGAGTTGAAAGACCTCCTGCTCAGCGAGAAGCTGAACACTCAGGCGATATCCCTGCACCTGACCGCCCAATCTCAGGTGCAGGTGAACAAGAAGGGAAGGAGCGACTTCGACAATGTGAGGCCTAAAAGGGCGAGGAGGGATTAAACGACCATAGGTCGAAAAAAATGTTTGTAAAATAGACGACACAAAGTTACATTTCGGGCCAATTTTTCCAAGATGTGATATTAATTTCGGTTTCGAATTGGGATCTTTCTCGAAATTCTATGTGCGTATTGTGAAGATGATATTTTTGGAACGTTTTTTCTTTCCGATGAGGGTTTTTAGCGAACGAGCGAAAGAGATTTTACAAGGTGACGGTGCTATGACTTGTATTTTATATGCGTGATATGAGGGTTTGTGAGCTTCCTGTTTTTCGTACCGTTCTTAATTTGCAGTAGAAACTGCGAAAACCTTTCATTCATTGGTAAAATGAAGATATTCCCATTATTACGACAACTTTTCAGATATCAGCTGTCATTTGTCAAGTGTCGGCTGTCATTTAACAAGTGTCAGCTGTGATATGTCAGGTGTCAGTTGTCATTCGCGGGGGCTACGGCAAATTAAGAGGTACTTTCAATTGTTGACAGTATTCATTATTGACGAGAGAAGGTGATGGTTTTGCGCTAGCAGAGTTTTCCGTGTAGTCTAATTTACAAATGTTTCACGCGAAACTGTCATTCTCGTGTACTTAAAACTGTAGGGCATTAACTTGCAATATCCACACCATAACCCCGTAACTTTAACTCGAACGAGCATTTCAGAAATCAAAAAAACGTTGTGCAATTCTTTCCAGAACATAGTACACAGCTTTTATTTGCTATGTATGCGTGAAAGGTTTTACATCGTTGCCAGATCGCACGAAAGTCTATATTTCGATGATTCAACTTTTGATTTGCGATTAAACAGTTTATTGTGTTTTTGCAATATTTTCCCAACTATTGCTAGCTTTTGCTTCTTTATGCTTATCTCACAAAAAATCTCGAATGGTCCAGTACAAATCACATTATTAGTTAGTACGTAAAGCGATGGCAGTTTTTTTTAGTTCTTTAACTTTATTATTGAGTATCTCGGTAATAACTTAAAAGTATGTGATGCACTATGAGTTTTCTTCGGACTTTGTTCGAATCGTGAAACGCTTGATGATTTTGCACGAGTTATAACGTTAGGTTTTTGAACAAGTTGAATTTTAAGGACTTTAGCTGATGTTAGACATTCCCAGTGACGCGATCACTCATATTTGGTTGTTATTGCGCGTTTTACGCGCAGAAGTGTTTAATTGTGCTATTTATTGATGCATTCAGTCACTTGTTTATTTATTTGAGAGTATTATTTTCAAGTTGAAAATGGTTGCTTGTGGTTTGGAAAGGTTTTCAAATTCTCTGTTTCGATTGTGGAAACATTGTTGATCAATTGCTGAATGTTTCAGAAATTTCAGGTGACGACTTATTTATTTTATTTTTTTTATTTATTCAAAACTTAAGTTATTTTTATATCGATTGTGTCGTAGGAAGCAAAATTCAGAACCTGGAGTATTATTTTCTTATTTCATTGAAGTCCGCAAGGTTTGCGGACGGTTCTTAGTCGAATTTTTTTAAGATATCCGATTCAGGTGTAGTTGATAAGTGTTTTGTTAGTGATTTTAGTGCGGAGAAAGCGGCAAAATTAAATTATTGTAGTCTGTGATGAACTAAAGGGTGACTAATGTATTTATTGATTAATGTATTTGTAGAGATATAGGTATTATTGATGATGTATTTTTCTAACCGAGAAATGATTTTTATCGGAATCTTCCATTTTCTTCGTTGATGTTACATTTGCAAAGTTTAACTTTCAGGTTTCGGAGACGTTTAAAGGTTCTCCCGACACACAAATTATGTACAACATCACATTAGGATAATTTGACGACATATGTATACAACTAGAAGTACTACTTATTGTAATTCGCCACATTAAATCAAATGCATACACAGTTTGAGATCCCATCAATCCGTAGCTCCCCCGTAGTTTCCCTCGAAAAATCAACGAAGACATCTTAACAATACGCTTAAATATTTATTGAACGAACGTAACAAACACAATTAACTAACGGTGAACAAGTTCAGAAGTTCTTCGAAGGTCCTGGGAAGAATTTTTCGAAACTTCCTCCATCCTAGTCCTTCTAACGATCCTTTCTTCGGTCCCCACTTGGATTATCTTACATACCGAGGTTACATTATCGATTATGTACTTTTCTCTTTCCTCCACTTCCGGACAAATGGTCCAAGAGGACCTCTCAGGTTCGTGGATTCTTTGTATTTTCTCTTCAAAAAGACCTGTGCTCCTCTCCTCTACTATAACATTTAAGGGAGATTTGTTCCTCAATTGATTCTCTTCTGGGTACGAATAAGTAAAAGGAGTTGTTGGATCTACACTCTGGTACATCGAAGAGATTATAGTGTCCTTTTTAACGGTGGAACCCTTATCGTTGGAACCAGGCAAGGTGCTGATGCTGGTGATGACTTTGCTCGACTGTTCGTCTTTGAGGGGCACTGCGGCCATAACCTGCTTGATGGAGCTCGTGGACGTTTTGATGTTTCTCAACGAAGCCTCGCAGAACGCTTGGATCCCAACTTCTTTGGTTTCAGACAGCTGAGGGAAAGACAAGGAATAAATAAGCGAAGTGACGTATAGATGGCGGTAGTTTTTGACGTTTGACAACCGGAGGTACCAACGTGATGGAATTTTAAGGTTAAGTACACCGCGCAAAAAAATTAACGTCCATTATGGCAATCTCAAATTTATTCTACAACTGAAGGTGTTCTCAATGATAATTATTTTTATCAGAATGATGCATGCATATGTTATCCAATTACAACGTATTTCTTCAATACAGGAATCAAAAAAGATGATATCAGATTTTGAATTTATTGGCTCCATTCTAAAATCAGTTGTTCTCGATCAATTCTAGCGATCAATAGTTTTTCTTTCATTTGATTTTCTACACTCGATCGCTATGCAACGCGAAACACGCAACTTGACCCAAAAGGAATGTGCCCAAGCGGTAGTTTCGCGAGAAGAAGGGTGGACATACACAAGAATTGCAGAAAGGTTTGGAGTTTCCCATACAAGTGTGTCCAGAATGTTGCAGCGATTCAGGGAGACAGGTATGAATGTCCGAAGACCAGGACAGGGTAGACCACGAGTAACAACTGCCATTCAAGAACGTTACTTGAGAGTTTCTTCGTTGAGACAACGGTTTGCAACCGCTCGCCTCCTTCAAAATCAGCTTGAGCAAACTCATGGGGTGCAAATTGGCACTCAGACAATAAGATATCGCCTCAGAGAATATGATTTAAGGCCTCGTGTCGCGGCAAGAGGCCCAGCTCTTACCCCAGCCCATCGAAGGGCGCGTTTGGATTTTGCGAGAGAGCATATCCATAAGGAAGAGGCCGATTGGAAAAGAATTCCCTTCACAGATGAATCTAGATTCTGCCTCTACCATTGTGATCGACGTCCACATGAAAGATATGCTCAGTGCAATTTCCTGAATACTACTGGTTTCGGGGGAGGATCGATTATGGTATGGGGTGGAATAACCTTGACTGCTCGCACAGATCTAGTGGTCGTTGACAATGGAACTATAAATGCTGATGAGTATATAAGGAACATTCTTGAAGAGAATGTAGTGCCATTTGCTCCATACATTGGTGAAATATTCATTTTTATGGACGATAATGCCAGACCCCATCGTGCGCGCATCGTTCAGCAGTACCTTGAAGAGGTTGAAGTCTCTCGAATGGAATGGCCAGCAAGAAGTCCAGATCTCAATCCGATTGAGCAGGTTTGGGACAACCTCAATAGAAGGCTGAAAAAATCAGAAAATCATCCAGCTACTCTTAATGACTTAGGAATCCAACTCGGAGAAATCTGGGAAGGATTAGATCAGAACATTTTAAGATCACTCATTTTGAGTATGAACCGTCGTTGCCGAGCTGTAATTAACGCAAGGGGTAGAAATACCAAGTATTAAATCACTTATCAGCATTCAGTATTTTGAAAATTGTTCATTTCCCTTATTTCACATAGGATTCGGTGAAATCCTGAATTTTTCTTCCATTTAATGTGTCTTGTTTCGTTCAAAACCTTCCCGAGAGAACATAAAAAATAAGTTATAAAGTTAACTTGCATTAAAATTGAGATTTTGAGAATGTACGTTAATTTTTTTGCGCAGTGTATTCAAAACTTCAATTACCGCTTTGTCTCGGTGGCACGTCATATCCGCGTATTCCTTAAAGAGGCAGTTGGCCATCGAGCATTTATCTTGAGCATTGTCGCATATGGTGCAGATGCATTGAAACCTACAACGAAAAAAATAGGTTTCGAAAATTTTTAAATTCGATCTCACAATTTGTTCTCTAATTTGTTGACCCTTTTCTTCAGGTTCCGATTTTCCTTCTCCAAGCTGTCTCTTTCTGCCCTAAGTTCCTCCATTTCCGTCTTAAGGTCTTTTATAATTTTCTCCTTCGACCCAAGGCCTTCCAGATCCGTCTTGAGCTTTTGGCATTCGCATTTCAAGTCGCATATCGTTTTTTCCCTCTGAAAGTTACTAAATTATCAAAGATTTTTTAACTTCCCTTCCTCACCGTTCTGTTCTCCACGTCCAAATGCTCGCTAAGATTCTCCAAGCTGTTCTTGTTCTTCAGCAAATTCGTGATCTCTATCTCTTTCCTGTTAACTTGCGTCCTACAGTCCTCTATGTCGTTTTTCAGCAGTCTTATCTATTTTTCACAAAATCAAAATTACGATATTCAAATTTTTTTAAACTCACCTGTCGTTCATATTCTGCGACGACGTCCTCAAGTTGTTTAGTCTTGTTCTCAAGTTCGTTCACAGTTTCCATGGCTACGGAAATCTGCACTTTGCTCTGGTTGGAGTCTGTTTGAAGCTGATGGTTGGACGTTGCAAGAGCGAACGTTTCTTTGTTCAGCTGCTCCACTTCGGCTTGAAGGGATTTATTTTGCGCTTCCTGGAACGAAGAATAGTTGGTGTACTACCCCCCAAGCCTTGTTGCCAGTTGCGACAGTATTCCAGCCAATCAGAAGATGTAACGATACTTAGCTACGCGACACGCCCCTTTTGTAGTTCAAAAGTCCCAACAGTGAGAGTTCTTACCTTTTCCTCGATGATCGTCTGACACTTCTTGACGTCCATGAGTTTTTGCTCATTGTCCGTTTGTAGGTTTTTTATTTCGGTGTCTTTCTCTTCTATGATCAACGTAGATTTGTTGTATTTCTCCTGGAGTTCGACCACCTCACCCTCCATACCCCTTGAACAGAAGAAAGTTGTTGAGTATAGACTTAAAGATTGGTCCTAAATTATACTTCATCTCTTCTTCTAATTTCCTTATTTCTTCCTGTAATTTTTCGATCGTTTCTTCTTTAGTTTTAGCGTCCTCCTGACTTTGGAACAGCAGTTCGGTCTTCAAGTCCAGTTGATTCTGTCGACAACAAAATCGTCTTTGAGAACTCCAACAGCGCTACTCTCAGACAGTGTTGCCGAGTTTGTACCAGTCGGATACGCTTCAACGCTTGTTTGCCAGAATGGTATGATTATCCCATATTTTGCATGATTGGAAAAGGAATTTCGACTAATTCATGAAAAGATACAATTTGGCATAGGAAAATCTTCCTCTAAAAAGGAATGGATCACTCCGAAAAGTTCCTTCGGACTTTGAAACTACAAGATCCAGAAGGTATTGGATCTAATAAGATCTCTGGAACTGGACTTTAACCCTTTTTGAACTGAACAAAACTGAAGAGTTATTGTTGGAAAACATTTTCACTTTCTTTAAGATTCTTAAACAAGCGTCGATCGGAATGAAAACTAAAGTTGAGGGGTAGATGGTACATTTTAATTCGAGAAAATAGTCAAAATTACAAATGAGACTGAAGGATCCGTTGATTTATCATGAGCTCTTCTCATTTTCCATCTAAAACAATGATACAATGTGAGTATGGCTCGGAAATCCGTTCAATATGCATCTCTCTTTCTTATACCCAACACTTTTCGTCAATAATTCTTCAAATTTCAGTGAATTCCGCGTATTCAGGGTGGCCAACTAACACTTAATACAATAAAATCTTCAGTTGGCCACCCTTCTTAACGTCACAGAGTTTTCTCACGTAGGTCATACGTACCAGAAGGTCGTCCTTATCTTCGTCCAGCTTCTTGATCGTCTTCAAGACGTCTTCCGAGGCGTAGGAGACGTCTTTCCCGGCGTCGGTGGTAGCGTCCACGCAAGGACACCGATGCACGACGCCTTGCGACTCTTTACCCGAACTCTTCCTTCTGTTGTCGGCAGCCTCTTTCTCTTTCTGACGGTTTAACAGCTCGGTTTCTACCTCCATCAGCTGGGCTTGGGTGTCCAAGAGGGCTTTGTCGCACTGCTCGTGGAGTTTCCTGCAAATTGAACTACGGGTTAAGAGGCCTACGGAGGGTAGGTGTAATGGCTCACTTCAGTTGGCAGTACTGGTTCTTGAGCCTGTGGATTTCTTCCTGAGCAGCTCTGAGGAGGTTGGTGTACATGTCGACCTTTTCTTCTAGGGCATTTATGGTGACTCTTCGGATGCCTTGAGCTTTGATGAGTTCTCTACGTTCGTCTTCGAGTTTTTTTATGACGTTTTCGTATTCCGCTCGTTGTTCTTGGAATTTGGCGTAGTCCCTGGTTTTGTTCTCGCTCATGGTCTAGAATGGTCGAATGTTATTGGGGTGTTACTATTAGAACAGGATGCATTTTTCAATTATCACTCGAGTTGGAACAAATCCTGCCATTATTGGTTATGTTTCGACCAGTAGTTCAAAAGTAACGCTGTAAATATGACAGTTACAGAATTTCTTCGGTTAAAAATCTGTGAATAAGCAACATACAGATCCATTATACGCTACAGATTCGTATCTTGCTGATAAAAAACAGAATAGAGCCATAATTTTTGAATTTTCAGAGATGATCAAAATTGAAACCCTCGTAAAATGAAGGAGTTATTTCTCCTATATTTGAATCTTCTTATGGTGAGGAGTTTGCAGAAGACAAGATCTGGTCTTGCTGAATCACCGTCCAGTTTATATCGTCGGATTATTGAATCATTTTTTTTTAATTAGGAGGATAATTATAATACTTGTCGAAAAAATAAGTCACGACAGTTTTAAACAACTAAGTTACTTATTTCTTCAGTTGGAACAAACATACAATCGTTCCTTACGATTATAGGTTACGTTTTCCGAGAGTAGTTTAAAAGTACCACTGTAAATATGACAGTTACAGAATTTCTTCGGTAACAAATCTGTAAATCAGCCACATACAGATTCATCGTGCGCTACAGGTCCGTATCCTACAGATAAAAACTGAATACCGCCTTAATTTTTGAATTTTCAGAGATGATCAAAATTGTAAACGTCGTAATATAAAGGAATTATTTCCCCTACAGTAAATCTTGTTATGGTGAGGGTTTGCAGAAGACAAGATCTGGTCTTGCTGGATCACCGTCCAGTTTATATCGACGATTTATTGATTTTTCCATTTTTCCCGACAGTAGTGCTTTGGACGATCTAGCGTTAGGACGTATGAAGTACAGCGCTCCACGAAGAATCATTTCTTTTAATTAGGAGGATTATTATAATACCTGTCGAAAAAATAAGTCACGACAGTGTCAAACAAGTAAGTTACTCATTTCTTCAGTTGGAACAAACCTACAATCGTTCCTTACGATTATAGGTTATGTTTTCGAAGAGTAGTTCAAAAGAACCACTGTAAATATGACAGATACAGAATTTCTTCGATTACAAATCTGTCAATCAGCCACATACAGATTCATCGTACGCTACAGGTCAGTATTCTACAGATAAAAACTGAATACCGCCATAATTTTTGACTTTTCAGAAATGATCAAAGTTGAAATCGTCGTTAAATAAAGGAATTATTACCCCGTAATTTTAATCTTGTTAGGGTGAGCTTTTGCAGAAGACAAGATCTGGTTTTGCTGAATCACCGCCAAATCCAGTTTATATCGACGGATTATTGATTTTTCCATTTTCCCCGACAGTAGGGATTTGAACTTGCGTTAGGACTTATGACGCTCAAGGAAGAATAATTCTTTTTTATATTTTCATTAATTAGGGAGATAATTATAATACTCGTCGAAAAAATAAGTCACGACAGTTTCAAACAAGTAAGTTACTAATTTCTTCAGTTGGAACGAACCTACAATTGTTCCTTTCGATTATAGGTTATGTTTTCGAAGAGTAGTTCGGAAATACCACTGTAAATATGACAGTTACAGAATTTCTTCGGTAACAAATCTGTAAATCAGCCACATACTGATTCATCGTACGCTACAGGTCCGTATCATACAGATTAAAACTGAATACCGCCATAATTTTTTAATTTTCAGAGATGATAAGAATTGAAACCGTCGTGAAATAAAGGAATTATTTCCCCTACATTCAAATCTTGTTATAGTGAGGGTTTGAAGAAGGCAAGATCTAGTTTTGCTGAATCACCGTCCAGTCTATATCGACGGATTATTGATTTTTCCATTTTTCCCGACAGTATTGTTTTGAACAATCCAGGGTTAGGACTTATGGAGTAAACGCTCAACAAAGAATGATTTCTTTTCAATATTTTCATCAATCAGAAAGATAATTATAATACATGTCGAAAAAATGAGTCACGACAGTTCCAAACAAGTAAGTTACTTATTTCTTCAGTTGGAACAAACCTACAATCGTTCCTTACGATTATAGGTTATGTTTTCGAAGAGTAGTTCAAAAGTACCACTGTAAATATGACAGTTACAGAATTTCTTCGGTAACAAATCTGTAAATCAGCCACATACAGATTCATCGTACGCTACAGGTCCGTATCCTACAGATAAAAACTGAATACCGCCATAATTTTTGGAATTTCAGAAATGATCAAAGTTAAAACTGTCATAAGTTGAAGGAATTATTTCCCCTAAATTTATTTCTTGTTACGGAGAGCATCGGCAGAAAACAGGAACTTATTTTCGTCTCATTCAAGGACCAGTTTCACACAACATTTCCCGGATTTTCGAAATTGAGGTTAGAATCTCATTGACATTTGGACGATCCTAGGTTACTTACCTGTCAGGTGAGTGTTTTCAAAACCTTCTTTTCTTTCGTCTTACCTAAATTTCCACGAAAATAGAAGCGAAACGTACGAATTAACGTTGAAATCATGAAATTCCGTTTCCTACCTTAAATTTCTCCCTCAAGCAGTCCGTTTCTTCCTCCAACCTTTGGATGTCCAACCTCAAAAGGTCCCTTTCCCTCTCTGTTCTCTTGCACGAAGCCTGAAGGTCGAAACAGATCAACAGTTAAGTTAAAGGAGCGTTAACTCGAGAGTTACCTTGCAGCATTTGCCAACAGGAGATTCTGTGTCAAATCTAGTACCACCGTCCTCCAAACGTGACATGAGGCAGAACTTTTCCTTCGCCAGTACCTCATTCTCCCTTTGGAGGTACTCAATCATTTGCGCCTTCTTCTGACAAGCCAAACAGCTCAAAGTGTCTCCTTTCTTCAGGAGTTAAGTAAGGTTAAAACAGTTTAAGTTGAAATTTCAAAACTTTACCTCGTCTTCAGTCGTGGCTCCTATCTTCTCGAAGAACTTAAGGAGGCGTTCAAACTCCCCCCTGTAGTAGTCTCTTTCGTTGGACAGCCTCTCGATGCAGAGCCTCGCTTGGGCTTGACGTTCCTCCATGTCTTCTGTTACCTCTTCTCTCACCAGTTTTAAACAAACATTCCTGCATTTATTGTCACCACAAGGAGGAGGAGTGGCTGTAGCTTTGTCCAAGAGATCCACGCAGCAGGTCGTTGGCTCAGACCATAAAGTGACGCATGTTTGGTTAACCTTCTGGGGTTTGACCAAAGTGGATGCGTCAGTCTCATTTGTTGGTTCTTCTGTTGAAAAGATTTTATTGTTTGTTAATTTTTGAGTGGTTTACTTACCATCTTTGTTCATAGGTTCTTCGTCTGTTGTTGGTTCGCCTGCGGATGTCAGAGATGGTAATCTAGAAGATGATGGAGTTTTCTTCGACGTTTTGCTGCCTTTACCCTTAACTTTCTTTTTTTTCGCTCCTTTAGCTTTTTTGGAGGAAGCATCTCCTCCAGCCTTGGATTTCTTGCCTTTTTTGACGGTACCTTCTCCCCCTGCACCCTTAGGAAAGGAAATACAAAGGTAAACGTAAGAAATAACTCCATTTCAATGCACACAGGTATAACATCTCTGTTTTTGTCGATTTTTTCGTAATATTGGTGGATTTATTATCATTTATGGTGGAATTCGCACTTACCATTATTATAAAAATGGTGGTAAATGGTTGAAAGAATCATATATTTCAAAATTTCGAATTCCATGGAAACGTTCACGTCAGGTGTCTAGATTTTTAAACGTGAATCAATGACAACGGGAACACACCTCATTATGTTAATGCGAACCATCGAAAATAATACTCAGAGTCTGTACTCTAACCTTCGTGTCAAACTGAATTCCAAATTCTATTCAATTAAATTTTTAATAACAACATTTTTAGATTATCAGAGTACAAATGGTTCTTCAGAATGGTAAACCTTTCCTATCGCTTCAACAGGTAATTGCGTTCAATCATTTGCAGTTCGACTCTGAATCAATTCTTTGCAGTTTATTCTGAAACAAGAAGTGAAAAATCTGTACAGAGAAATCTTCAAAACTATCAGAAGAGTGCCTGGAGAAAACCATCAGAATGAGTTGAAAGAATGGGCTAGAAGGGACTTTAGGAACAATTCAAAGGTTACGGATGAGATAACTATACGAATGCACATAAATTATGGGAAACGTTGCTTGAAAGAATTGCAAAATAGTTTGGCATTGTCTGGTTGAGTTTTTCCTTGAATTAAGTGGAGGATTCTTGAGAAAAAGGTATTAATAAAGCTGTTAGTGCATACTTTTATTAAGTGTATTCGATATAAACCATTTTATAAAAATGTTTATCACATAAATTCTCATGTATATTTGCGTGATTCATATCTCAAATCCAGTCGTACTTCTACCCTGAAGACAAAATGCGTAGGAACTTTTACCATTTCACCGATATTTCTCTTCCTACAATTCACCGTGGACGATCATACGAGGACCTTTCTTCAACTTCTTTCTTTTCTTTTTACTTTTTTCAGGGAAGCTTTCGTTCATTTCCTCGTTAACCTTTTTTTTTCTGTATGGATTGATGTAATTCGGGTCTCGATCGATGTGGTTGAGTTCTTGGCTCACCAGGTGAAGTAATTTTATCGTGCTGTTGTCTAGGAGGTACCTCATTTGATTTGAAAAGGCTATGCCCCATTGGAGGAGAATGTCCCAGTTATTATTTGTTTTTAAAGCTGCTACTCCGATATCGGGGTGACGGATAATAATTTCTGAGAATAAGGCGGTGTTTTCCAGGATGTTCGAAAGGGCATCTCTGACTTTTTCGTCTGTGGGGAATTCAGAAATTCCTGGAATGAATGCGGAAGCTTCTATCGAAGCCCTATTTTCTTGGATGCCGCTGAAAACCTTTTCGGCCATAATTTGAATCATCGAGTATTGCTTGTCGTAATTCGAAATCTTCCTGAAAGATTTGATGGCTTCTAAGTGAGTCGCTCTTTGTTTTTTGAACAGTTGTTTATCTATGAGATATAGGAAAATTAATTCGTATGAACGAAGTTACGTATTGAAAATGGATCCAATGGAAGGATACATAATTCTTCGTCCAATTGCGACGATTCAAGGTTCTGCGCCGCCATATTCATATGAAATAATGCGAAGAAAACGATGAAAATCATTTTTTAATTGTTTTGAATCGATCACAACAATGAACGGAAGCTGTTTGAGGTTAGAATTGGAACATAAAATATGCTTTCACAGAACGGGATGACGACAGTGCAGTTCTGTGTTAAGTGTCAGTTTCGTAATCGACAGAGTGAAAATAATTGTGTTCTGTGATACAAAGATGGCAGGCACAGGTCCAAAATTGGCTGAAACCCCTTTGGAATTACTTACGAATAATGGGGTAGCGCGACCCCCCATTTGGTACGATGTTTGGGGGTACCTCCTCGGCGGTTCCCTAGCTTTAACTGGTTCCTTATACTCCAACTGGGCGGTTAAAAGACCGTTGGTGAGTGGTGAGTATAACCTATATTTATGTAACGAACTGTCCTCAAAGAGTTTCTTGCAGGTATTCACAAAACTGCCATTATTACCGTCGCTGGAGCCTTACTAGGGAACTATCTGGATAATTTAAAGAAAGGTTATGATGCTGAAAGAGACGCTGTGCTAAGACATTACGTTCAATTGCATCCAGAGGATTTTCCTCCCTTCGGTGAGTGTTTGTAGGGTTTATTGATTGTTTACCTTCTTAATTTTGGTATTTTTTAGAACGAAAGAAGTTTGGTGAAGTTATTCAACCTTGGGTTCCCATTCGTTGAAGATCAAAAGAGAATTGTATATAATGTCGGATTTAGGTGAATATTGTTTATATTTGCCTTTTCCACAGTGGAAGATTCTTCAACTGGGGATGTTAGCTGAATAGAAAGATTGTATTGTATGTTCAAACGTATAGTTTGGGTTCAGAAAATAAACAAACTTGAAAAAAACAATAATTTATTGTTTACACAATGTATTGACAAGTTTCTTACGCCTACTTAACATTATCCGGAATGTAATTGTCTTTTCCAGGGATTCCGGAGCCCCCAGCGTCTCCCAACCACGGGTATTGATTGGGGCATTCGAAACAAGTCTCCAGATATCTGATATCGGTGAAATTCATGTCAGGAGTTTTGAAGTTGAGGGCGCACTTGTTCGGTATGTTGCAAGGTGGCGGAGGGGTGTTTTCTTTCTTTTTCTGACAGTCCCAAGCCTCGAAGGAGTTCAGTTGGTTCAGGGTTTTCGGGTCGGTGATCCAAGTCAACGCCTGTGTTACAGTCACGAAATAAACGTCATTCCTGCAAAGAAATATAACTTTGATGCAAAGATTCGGTAGAAAGATTAAAAACCTAACCTAATATGTCAATTTCATTGACATTGCTGTCACCTGTCACATTTTATTGACACTTGAGAGTATTTTGATGATTTGACAAACTTACAAAGTTGTGGCCCAGTCCAGAAATTTGTGAAGTCCCCTTTCTAAGGGTCTGATGGAAAACCAGTTTGTGTGGAACGGCATCATGTATGGTGCTTTGTTCTGTTCGTAATACCTGCTGAAGTCTTCCTGTAACCATTCGAAGACTTCCTCTGCGTCGCTGTTGTGGAGCACGCATTGGTCTAGGTAGGGGCAGTGACCGCCTTCGAAGTCTTTTACGTAGTGTTCGTTCAGAGGTACTTCCCAGACTCCTTTAAATTACGAAAGGTTTGAAACGTGTTTTAAAATAGTTATTTCTTTATTTCGGTACTGAAATCAGTGCTGCAATGAACTCGTTGCAGCATTGTTTTCAGTTACAGTTTTCGTTTTGTGGCTGTCAACACTGGTTGTCAATTTTCGTAGCAGTGTCACCAACTGCCAAGATACGATATAAATGTCACTATACAGCAGTATAATCTCAAGTTTTCATTGAATTTCGACAGTATTTCACAAAACTTGGCTGAAATAAAGAAAATATCGTCTAATACTCGTTGCAGAAAGCAAATATAACACTCATACGTTCGAAAACTCGCTATTTCGTCGCTCGTTTTGAAATTTCGCATTTGTGTTGGAATTCTGCATCTTGTTTTAGAATATATTATTCTCTCTTTCAGTATCGTTATGAGTTAATGACAGTACTTAAAGCAGTGAGGGAATGAATTCATTGCAGCATTGTTTTCAGTTACAGTTTTCGTTTTGTGGCTGTCAACACTGGTTGTCAATTTTCGTAGCAGTGACACCAACTGCCAAGATACGATATAAATGTCACTATACAGCAGTATGATCCCAAGTTTTCATTGAATTTCGACAGTATTTCACAAAACTTGGCTGAAATAGAGAAAATATCGTCTAATATTCGTTGCAGAAGGCAATTATAACACTCGTACGGTCGAAAACTCGCTATTTCGTTGCTCTTTTTGAAATTTCGCATTTGTGTTGGAATTCTGCAACTTGTTTTAGAATATATTATTCTCTCTTTCAGTATCGTTATGAGTTAATGACAGTACTTAAAGCAAAGCGGTAATTAACTCATTGCAGCATTGCTTTCAGTTACATTTTTCGTTTTGTGGTTGTCAACACTGGTTCTCAATTTTTGTAACAGTCGCACCAACTACCAAAGTAGAATACAAAAGTCATTAGGATATATAATCTGATATTTTTCACTGAATTTCGAGCGTATTTCACAAAACTTGATTGAAATAGAGAAAATACTCGTTGCAGATGGCAAATACAACACTCATACGTTCTTTTATCATTATTCATCACCATAAAAACTGATTTCGTCCTACAAGAAAAAATTTCATTCTTTCTTACCTGGAAAAGACCTTGTAGGGCAAGTTCCTGACTTGCACTCGTGAGGTATTTTGTAATCAAGTGTGTATGGCCAGACGGGAACATCTGAAGGTGGTACTCCGATGGAACTGTCGAAAATGTATCCGAAATCTTCTATAACCTGAAATTTTTCAGTGTTGCCATTTAGTATCAGCTTTACTAAGTTTTGTTTCATGAAAATTAATGAAATCATAGGAATTATAGCTTTACAGAATCTCCATTAGGTATGAATGGCGTTGTATAGTTGATAGTTGGTTATTCTTTTAATATTTTTTCACTTTTTTTTAACTTTCTTAATTTCAGGCAAATTCTTGAGGTTTTCTTTCTTAAGAATCCTTGCAATCAATTTTGGTTTTGAGTTAGAGTTTAACACTGACCTTATACTGGGTGTTGCGTCCAGGCTTCAAGAAAGGAGCCCTCATCCCCACCACCTCGCTCTTGGAAACGTTCGACAGATGCTTGAGTATCTCCCTCATCCCCACCATTTCCCCCACCCATTCCTCGTAACCTTTATCTTGGAGGCCCGATTGGAGTCTGGAAATTTTTTTAATTGGATTTTTTTTCAAAATGATCTTGGACAACTTACGATATTGTTTCAGTGGCGATTTCATGGCCGTCGCTTGCCAACTTTTGTATCATCTGGTAGTTGCTGTACTCGTGAGATATGAAGAAGGTTCCTTTTATATCGCAACCGTTGGGGTTCTGTCTCTTCTTGTTGAAGACTTTCTGGTAATGCTCGAAGTTGTTAAGGTTGACGGCTCCGTCGAATGTCAAGAGGATCATCTGGGGGATCTGTTGAAAGGGGAGTTTATACACTGCGCAAAAAATTAACGTACATTATAGAAATCTCAAATTTATTCTACAACTGAAGGTGTTCTCAATGATAATTATTTTTATCGGAATTATGCATGCATATGTTATCCACTTTCAACTTTCTTCAATACATATGTTTTTTCCCAGCAGGAATAAAAAAGAATGATATTATCAGATTTTGAATGTATTGGCTCCATTCTAAAATCGGTTGTTCTCGATCAATTCTAGCGATCAATAGTTTTTCTTTCGTTTGATTTTCTACAATCGATCGCTATGCAACGCGAAACACGCAATTTGACCCGAGAGGAATGTGCCCAAGCGGAAGTTTTGCGAGAAGAAGGGTGGACGTACACAAGAATTGCAGAAAAGTTTGGAGTTTCCCATACAAGTGTGTCCAGAATGTTGAAGCGATTCAGGGAGACAGGTATGAATGTCCGAAGACCAGGACAGGGTAGACCACGGGTAACAACTGCCATTCAAGAACGTTACTTGAGAGTTTCTTCGTTGAGACAAAGGTTTGCAAACGCTCGCCTCCTTCAAAATCAGCTTGAGGAAACTAATGGGGTGCAAATTAGCACTCAGACAATAAGAAATCACCACAGACAATATGATTTAAAGCCTCGTGTCGCGGCGAGAGGCCCAGCTCTTACCCCAGCCCATCGAAGGGCGCATTTGGATTTTGCAAGAGAGCATATCCATTGGGAAGAGGCCGATTGGGAAAGAGTTCTCTTCACAGATGAGTCTAGATTCTGCCTCTACCATTGTGATCGACGTTCCCTTGTATACAGACGTCCACATGAAAGATATGCTCAGTGCAATTTCCTGAATACTACTGGTTTCGGGGGAGGATCGATTATGGTATGGAGTGGAATATCTTTGACTGCTCACAGACCTAGTGGTCGTTGATAATGGAGCTATGAATGCTGGTAAGTATATAAAGAACATTCTTGAAGAGCATGTTGTGCCATTTGCCCCATACATTGGTGAAAATTTCATTTTTATTTACGACAATGCCAGACCCCATCGTGCGCGCATCGTTCAGGAGTACCTTGAAGAGGTTGAAGTCTCTCGAATGGAATGGCCAGCAAGAAGTCCAGATCTCAATCCGGTTGAGAAGGTTTGGGACAACCTCAATAGAAGGCTGAGAAGTTTATAAAATCATCCAGCTACTCTTGATGACTTAGGAATCCAACTCGGAGAAATCTGGGAAGGATTAGATCAGAACATTTTAAGATCACTCATTTTGAGTATGAACCGTCGTTGCCGAGCTGTAATTAACGCAAGGGGTGGAAATACCAATTATTAAATCACTTATCAGCATTTCAGTATTTTGAAAATTGTTCATTTCTCTTCTTTCACATATGATTCGGTGAAATCCCGAATTTTCTTCCATTTAATGTGTCTTTTTTCGTTCAAAACCTTCCCGAGAGAACATAAAAAATAAGTTATGAAGTCAATGTAGAGTTAACTCTCATTAAAATTGAGATTTTCAGAATGTGCGTTAATTTTTTTGTTCAACTTCTTCGTTTCTGCTGAAATTACTCACGTCCTCCGCTTGCAAACCTCCGGGTATCAGGGTGCCATCTTTGGAGCAGAAGCAGTAAGGTAGTTCGCACTCTGCAGGGTTGCATCTCACCGCCAAATCCGTGGGGGGCTCAGTGATTGGTGCTGGGGCTAAAACCATAAGGCTTAACATCGTTAACTTCTTAAAGTCGTCATAACTTACTCGTTGCTATAGGTCCGCATCTTGCTTCGTTCTTGAACGTGCACAGTTTGCTGATGTCGTCGAAATAGAGCCCTGAGGGACACCTGTTCACGTAGGGAAACCCGTCGACGCACTGCAATTTGAGGAGTTTAATTTGGGACTTGTGGATAATTTGGAGAGTGTTACCTGGTAAAATCTTCTGCAGTTTCCAGGATCTGCGAAGTTGCCGTTGCCCACTTGCTGAGGGCATTCGAACTCTTTTCCATCGTCTTTGGTTTTCTTGTCTGTTTGGCAATTTACTGTAACAGGGGTATTTTAGGTTTTTTAGGTCTTTGAATCGATTTTGCTGGTGTTTAGTTGAGTTTGAATGTTTTTATTTTGTCGTCAATTTGAAATTTTCGATGAAATCATTCAACAGGCGATGAAAAATTAGACAGGAAGTGGAAAATGTGACGTTTTTCCCCGCTGTTTGAAGAAAATTCAATTGGAAAAATGGAGTATGTCGCTTTCTTCTTTTTTGACTTCTGTCATCCATACTATCAATAAGGATTCTGGAGTACTTTGACTTTTAGGTTCTTTTTAACACAATGATATTATGGAAAATCTTGAATTGAACTTTTAATATGATCAAAACGTCAACAGACAATGACAAACTATACAGGAAGTGGAAAATAAGCTAATTTTTCCTGCTGTTTGAAGAAAATTTGTTTGAAATTTGATTGAACAGATTGAGTATGTTGCTTTCATTCTTTCTTGACATCTGTCATTCATACTGTCAATAAGGCTACTGAGGTACTTTGACTTTTAAGTACTTTCTTACACGATGATCTTGAATTAGTCTTTAAACATGATCAAAACGTCAACACACAATGAAAAACTAGACATGAAGTGAAAAATGAGCTGATTTTCCCTGCTGTTTGAAGACAATTCAGTTGAAATTTGATTGAAAATATTGAGTATGTTGCTTTCATTCTTTCTTGACATCTGTCATTCATACTGTCATTAAGGCTACTGATCTACTCTGACTTTCAAGTACTTTCTTACACAATCTTTTAACATGATCAAAACGTCAACAGACAATGAAAAACTAGACAGGAATAGGAAAATGAGCTAATTTTCCTTGCTGTTTGAAGAAAATTCGGTTGAAATTTGATTGAAAAGATTGAATATATTGCTTTTATTCTTTCTCGACATCTGTCATTCATACTGTCAATAAGGCTACTGAGGTACTTTGACTTTCAAATACTTTCTTACACAATGATCTTGAATTAATCTTTTAACATGATCAAAACGTCAACAGGCAATGGAAAACTAGACAGGAAGTGGAAAATGAGCTAATTTTCCCTGCTGGTCGAAGAAAATTCAGTTGAAATTTGATTGAAAAGATTGAGTATGTTGCTTTCATTCTCTCTTGAGATCTGTCATTCATACTGTCAATAAGGCTACTGAGGTACTTTCAGTTTCGAGTACTTTATTACACAATTATCTTGAATTAATCTTTCAACATGATAAAAATGTTAACGAATGATGAAAAATTAGCTACTTTTTCCTGCTGTCTGAAGAAAATTCAATTGAAATTGGTTTAAAAAAATTGAGTATGTTTTTTTCTTCTGTTTAAACGGTGAAACAAAGTGTTGCGGAATCAACACAATATTATGAAGAATTTGCGTCCGTCTCTGGCGAAAGAAAAAGTACGATGCATATTCCAGACAATGTCGAAGAACTTTTATAGACGCCGAGAACCTTGAAAACGGTACCTAGAGCTGTTGTTTTGATCTGACGGCTTTGCGATATCGAGGACGAAGTAGAAAGTGTTAACTTTCGTCTTCGGACAACGTCTTCACCATACCGGTAGGAAAAAGTCGAAGAAGATAATAAAACTCTCAGTCCATCGTTTCTACATTAGGGTTTTGGGTATTTGTCACTTGAAATAAGTCGTCTCAAGGTTCGGTTGCTGTTACACCGGTTTATCCATGCATAATTCAGAACGAATGTTTGAAATTCCGACTCCATACGTGACAAAGAAGTTGATAATAAAACTTCGAATAACACCCGAGCTAAGACGAAGAAAACACTGAAAATGTTACGAAATTAGCACATAATAGCCATCATTAATCAATTGAATAGTCATTTTTAAAGAAACTCCCTTCAGTTAAGCTTAGAATTCAATCTAATAATTAATACATTAATATATCGTAAAACCCATTAGTAAATTTCAAAGTTCTTTGTCTTCATATAGTTAAGGTTAGAAGAACGAACACACGGTATAAAAATCCTGTCATCACAGCGTCTTATCCTTTTTTGTAAGCTCTCCATTTCCTTGTATTATGTAAGTTCAACATTTTAGAGATTTCTTCTAGTGAATGTATGTTGCAATCTTTAATTTATCTTAGAAATTCACTTTCCCTTCAACCCACCGAAGTATATGCTAGGAAATTACTTTTTTCTCAAAAATGAACCTCATTAATTACTCATTTAATTAAACTTTCTAATAAGCGTTGATTAAAATTCATCAAAACAATTTTAATAGTACAAAATTAGGGACCAACTCACCTACGACTAAAAAATAAAAACCTACACAAAAAAGTACATATTTGTCTTTTAAACTACAACCTGGCAGGATTCCCATATTGTCCTGCGGTTGTTAAAGATGATACACGCACTTAAACACTCGGTAACTGCATGGAGTCGTTCTTATTCTTATGTTGTCTTCTTTTGACGACTCAACTGTTTGCACTTTCCTCAAGAACTGTGGACGATTGGACGATGTAGCTTTCTTCGTTCGCAATGGGTCAAGGTTGACGGTTGGATGGGAATTTATTCGATCGGACAGAAGACATATGGAAATGCACTCAGTTCTCAGATTGAATTATCGCTAATTGCAGTAATAATTATTTCGATATTAATCGAGTTGTACTAGATTCATTTTGAAAAGAGAAAGATAAGGTAACAATGGAGTAGTTGGGAAAACTGGTCCTCTATCTATTCAATTTATTAAGATTCAAGAAATCGGAATCGATTTCAAATTTCGCGCAATATTAAATAGTGTCTGAATTCATAGAAAAAAAGAAGTGGGAATAACAGCGATGGGCGTCACTGTGACTTTTGATAACGTTTTGAAACGTAACTAGTGAAGTCACGGAGATGTATACGATCTTACGTCATTATGTGAAAAACTAACTTGATCCTCATGTTGTCGTACGTAAATTATTCATGATAAATTCATTCCTGTTTGAAATGCGCTCTTCAAAATAGCTGAGAATCTGTGACTAATCCGTCACATGTGATTCATGATCTATGACGTGATATTATCTGTGTTCCGTGAATCTAACCTCGCATGAAATTCGTCTAATTTTCCCAATTTCCTTCCAGAATGGCTCTTTCTTTCTACAACCAACCGGAAAAACTCTGCAGAGCTTGTCTGAAGGAAAGTATGGAATTTATTCCTATGATAAACGACCTGACGACCATATTCAGTACGTGTACAGGTATACTGGTGAGTAACCTGAACTTTGCGATGTTTTTTAGTAATTTTCGTCTGGTTTTTAGATCGAAGAGAACGATAGACTGCCCAACGGTCTTTGCATGGAGTGCCATTCGGAAATACTGAGGAGTTTCAACTTTCGAGAACTTTGCAACAAGTCCGACAGTATACTACGTGAAAATTTGAAGTATAAACTGGACGATTTCGTGATTAACATTCAGGAAATAGTGGACGAATGCCTGTCAGAAGATATAGTGATGCTGAAAATGGATGGGGATCCAACTCAGGACATTTCGAACATCGAGAATATAGCCTTTAATGAACTTCCGGAACCTGATGTTTCTATTCCGAAGCAACTTACTGAATTGAAGAACGTATCTCTTGAGGAGGAAGAAAAGAAAGTTGATATTAATAAAAAGGTGGATTTTTCGCATATTTGCTCAGTGTGTAAAGAAGGTAAGGTTTGAAATTCAAGCGTAATTGAAGCTGAAACACGTATTTTCAGGGTTTTACTCGCAAAACGACCTAGACATTCACGAAATAGCTCATCCAGAAGACGATTCCCCCTTTTGTACCCTCTGCAAGAAGACATGCAGCGATCTGAAAGCTCTCAAAAGGCACGTGAGGACTCACATGGAACAAAAAAAATTCCCCTGTCAATTCTGCAACAAGGCGTTCTCGGAATCTGGAAGTTTAACCAGGCATGTTCGAAAGCACAAGGGCGAAAAGAAGCATTTTTGTTCTTCCTGCGGAAAAGGTTTTTACGAATCTGTCAGGTTGAAGGAACACATGCGGATGCATTCTGGCGAGAAACCGGTGCAGTGCGACAGGTGCTTGAAGTCCTTCGCTACGATGAATGGCCTCAAGAGCCACATGAAGTCGCACACAGACGAACGGAAGTACGTCTGCGAGATTTGCAAGAAGTCTTTTCAGCACTCCTTTGTCTTGACCAAGCATATGAGGGTGCACAGCGGGGAGAAGCCCTACAGCTGTAAAATATGTGGGAGGTCCTTTTCGCAGGTAAGTTTCGCTCCTGTCATTTTTGACATTTCTGTCATTTTTGACATTTCTGTCATTTTTGACAGGAATGTCATTGTTGACATTCCTGTCATTTTTGACACGTTAGGTTAGGATTTGTTCAGGTATGTCGATTTTGATTTGAATTTCATGCTTAGGAGGTTCGGTTTTCGATTGAATAGGTTGTCTTCGTACCTGTGAAGAATTCGAAATCAATTAAAGCAGATAATGGAGACTTATTGAAACACGAATACAGGCCTCACTTCATTGAAGGATCCTGTAATAAAAGATCCCTTAACGTATCGAAACGATTTATTTCTTGACAACTTTATTATGACATTTCCTTTATTTCGGCATTTGTGAAAAGCTTTTTAACCTAGAAGATTGCGAGAACTGTCAAAATAAGGGATCTTTTATTTGAATACGGCTGTCCTTTATTTGAGTTAAGTGAGAATGTGCATGAGTAAATGTCAAAATAAGTGAAACTTTATTTAAGTTAGGCCTCTATTTGCGTTTCGATAACTCTCTATTGGGATTTTTGGACCGTTTTTATTTAATGTTTTCTAAACAACGCCGATGTTTCGAAACTAAGTCGTTTCTTTTTCAAGGTTAGTTTTTAAACAATGCTCGCTTATCAACGTACACAAGTTCGATCTCTTTCAGAAATGATAATTTTATTATTAATTGACGATATTGTTTAAAAACGACTCAGTTTCAAAACGTTAGCGTTGTTTTAAAAACATTAAATAAAAAACAGTCCAAAAATCCCAATATCTGCTTTATTAACTTTCATAATGGACGATAATATTTAAAATCAAAGTTAAAGGTTCTGTATTAATTTTCCTTGGGATATTTTGAAGAATTTGCGAAATTTTAGGTTGTTTCAACTTTTTGTTTTGTTTGTAGAGTCACTATGTCACTATTCATATGAGACAGCATACAGGGGAGTTGCCTTATACATGCAGTGTTTGCTCTAAAGGGTTCACTCAAAATCACCACTTGGAAATTCACTCGAGGGTGCATTCTGGATACAAACCTTACGTATGCGCAGTAAGTACATCTTGAATTTACTCCTTTTTAACTGCGTATTTCGTAGCATCGATACTTTTTTAATTCGCATATTTTCATTCATTTCATATCGTTCTTGATTTTAGTCTGTTGCTTGATAGTTTACGTTCTTTTTTTGAATACTCTTCTGTAGTTTGTAGTGCTTGCAGCTTTGAACATTTAGTAGTGATTATCTGCAGCATTTTACGAGTCAGAGTATGAAATTATTTACATTGATTAGTGCTTGTGAAATTGATTAAAAATATTCATCGTTAGAAAACTGACGTTTGACAGGTGTCAAATATCAAATTGACGTTTGATAGCTGTCAATCTGACGTTTGACAAGAGAGATGGAAGTAACTGAATTTCATCCATTTCGAACGCAAAATTCGTCTTTCGCTTAAAGTTTAACTTTCTTTTTTTGAATGCTTTTCTGTAGTTTATAGTGCTTGTTGTTTTGAATGTTCTTTTTTCTATTACTCTTCTATAGTTTGTAGTGCTTGTTGTTTTGAACATTTATAGTGATTTTCTGCAGCATTTTAGGAGTCAGTGTATGAAATTATTTACAGTGATTAGTGCTTGTGAAATTTACTGAAATGCTCTCATCCTAAGAAACCATTAGCTTTCCTGCATGTTTCAACTCAGAATCACCATTAACGTGCACTCCTTCTTTCTTCTTGCTTTATGGGATAATAGGAACAGTGAGGCACTTTATCTCAAGAGTTGCTTTCAAAACTACTTTGGCCGATCCTTCGATCGTAGAAGCCTCACGAAGAAGACTATTATTTCTGTGACCGCATGTGACGTTTGACAGGTGTCAAATGTGAAACTGACGTTTGACAGATGTCAAACTGACTTTTGACGCATTTTTCGGCTTCAGACCTGCGGCAAACGTTTTGCTCGATCGGGGGACCTGCACAAACACGATCGCACCCACACCGGTGAGAAACCGTTCGCCTGCGACCTCTGCCCCAAGAGGTACGCGACCTCCAGCCACCTGACGGTGCACATGCGCGTGCACAACAACCAGAGGAACTTTGTCTGCAGCCACTGCGGTTCGGGGTTCTTCGAGAAGAGGACTTTGAGGGTGCACATAAGGAAACACACCGGGGAGCAGCCTTACCAATGCTCGATTTGCAACAAGGCTTTCTCTCAATCAGGAGCTTTGAGTGCCCACAGAAAGAGGCATGATTTGGAGGTTAAAAATGTATAAAAAGAATTTTTATGTTACTCGTTACTTTATTTATATCTAATATTGTTTTTACATTGTATCAATTGATTTTATATTAAACGAACGTTTATTCTAACTTGATTCATTCAAATTCACAGCAAAAATGGACGGAATAACTCAGATAAAGTCTTGGTTCTTAAAGTTTCTCAAGGTTCCTAGCTAAATCCAACCCGAGACTGTTCAAGGTCCATTCTTCGTCCACATTCTTCACCTCGTATTCGGGGTAAAGCTTGTTGGTCAAAAGGGTCAAGTCGATGTCCCCAATGTTGCCAAAATTCGCGTCTCCTATCTTCAAGTTCTCCAGTTTGTTGTCTTTGTCGATTTCGGTGTATGTTGCCTTTTTTACTGAAACTCTGAGGAAAATTGTGAAATTGGGGTTTTGAAGTTATGGGTGACTCACGTTGGTATGTTGACGTCTTGAAGGTTGGTTGAGTCGTAGGGGAGATCGTCTATGTCAGGGATGACTGGGATGTCGTCATCGGAGTCTTGTTTTTCATCTTGGAACCTTTTTCTGGGGAAAAAAGGGTAAAGTATGGTTCTTTCGTATTCTCGAATGGGTAAACATGCAGTTCACACAAGAGGATGCGAGAGACCTCGTAGCTACGTTGCCAAATTAGGATATTTAGCTTGTATTTGAAGAATTTGACATATAAGTTGATTTCCGTTCTATCATTATAATATTGCATATGACTAAAACAACATTTATTGGTGTGGTGATTATTGCGATACTGATTTATATTCTTTTCTAAGTTGAATTTTGTGCTTGTTGTCTATCAGAGCTCGACGAACCAGAAAAAAATAACTAAATAACATTTTGTTTTGTTTTATTTGTAGAGATACTTATTTGAAAAAATTTCAAAGCGAAAATTTAGAATGGGGTGGGTGAAAATAATTCGTTATCAGTTTTCCTTTGCGACTGAAAACTGCAAATATCTGAAATTTCCTCTGCTCCGTGAGGGGGGGAATATTCAAATAACTGCTGTTTGATAAAGAAATAATTCAATAAGATACATAATCCATTCAATTAATACGTGGTACTCTTATGTGATCGTATGCCTACTTTATATCATTTTCATTTTAAAGCAAATTTTTGATGTATTATATTAAAAACATGAATGATAGCTATTAAATTATGTTATTCCCGATAATTCTCAGTAATTTTCTAAAGATTCGAATTCATGAGCTAGAAAAAAATTATAACAACATCGATTACTAAATAAAGTGAAACCTTCTCTACAATTCCAAAGATTCTAGAGATATGATGAATGCACAATCTGGCAACAAGATCGCAAATTGTCACTGTTTGCGCATGCGTAAATTCGGCTTTCAATCCTACTAGTGTGAACTGCATGATTATCCTCGAATGTTCACTTACTGTTCTAGGAAATTCATGGATCTGGACCTGAAAAAGACGGTTGATTACTTCGAATTCACGTTTGTTTTGTAGAGTTTTACGTTTTGGCAGACTTGGTTCCGTCGTCTGCCCAGCCACCTTTTCTTCTTGTCACCACGAATGGTTCGGTATTTTCGTTTTCACTAGCAGTTTCTGTAGACATCCTCAATCTTAAGGCTTCGTTTCCGACTGAAATTACTATTGATTGATGAAAATTTCTTGATTAATATTGAGGGATTTGATTACCTGACAACTCCAAGTTGGTGTTGTATCCGAAACTCATCGACATACGAAGAAATTCTTCCAGTAAAAATTGAAAATGTAAACAAACAATAATGTTTCTTGACGTTTGACAGGAAACGTTATAAACCGCCATCTATGAACGAGTGTGTTTATTCTGTGAAACGTCGGCATAGAAGAAATCAGTGATGAGTACTTGGGGGTTTGACTCCCAGAGGGCGCTTCAGTCAATTCTACAGCATTGATTCGATTCGAGCCCATCGATCGCGCACTTCTAATTAAAGCGCCATCTGTGAGCCAAACACCCCAGCCGTACCGCTTCGAATTTTGTGGTCGCTGTTAGACGCTCGCTGATCATAGATGGCGGCACTCGTCTCGTTTTTTGTTCTGAATTATCTGTACCCTTATTCAGCCAAGTTTTCAGTTTGATTAATTGATCTGATGAACTACCACTAAGATTTCTGTCTTGCGTTGGTTTCTTATGATATGCTGCTGCGGTATTTTCGTTTTTAATACGGATTACGATAAATGTTGATTGTTATTTGAATAGAAGCGATAGTCAAGTACAGTACTGCCGTGTTAATTGAAAAGGGAGTATCTGCAAAAAACACTTTTGAAATAATTGACTTTAAAAACGCCCTCAACAATTTTAATTGAATTAAAATGAAAAAGCAATGCATGATATCGTTCCACTTAAATAATTTTTGTATACTCATATCATATGTATGATATTACTCTAGAAGTGACTTTTGATAAATACGCCCTTTTCAATTAACAGACACTGCTTCTTTGTAGATACGCCGTTTCTATTCTTCATTATACATCGCTTTAAATGATCAGGTGGCCACATTATTAGGAACAGTACTGTTTGTTTGATTGAAATTTTGGCACCGATTTACTGGAGATCAAATGAACGAACAATAAAACATCAAAACTATGGCTACCCTTAGGAATCTTGAGAACTTTTCAGTAAGATTGTATCCCCCTGTTCTTAGCAAACTGGCCATCTGCTGTACAGGGTATCCCAAATTGCTTGATTAAGACTGTTTTAGGTACTTCTGGACTAGATAGGTAAAAACTTCGTGAGGTGCCCTGGGCTCGATTTTCGTGAAAACAGCATTTGTGAAAACAGTTTCACGATATCTTCAATTTTTTTTTATTTTGATTTCGAAAATGAGCCATAACTTTTTCATTCACGAAAATATCTGAAAACGATTGAAACTTTCTAGAAGCGCTTTTTTCCCGGAAAAAAACCTTTTTTTATATTAAATACTAATGCATTTTTTCATTTTATTCCATGAAAATAAATTGAGAGATAAAAAAAATTTAAATAATGCCTTTCCCAGTGAAAAAGTGCTTGTTGAAAGTTTTTATCTTTTCCAGATATTTTCGAAAATGAAAAAGTTATGGCACATCTTCTGAATCGAAAAAATTTCAAAATGTTGTTATATCTTCAAAACAAATGAAGATATCTTGAAACGGTTTCAGTTCGGTCTAGGAAGGTTGTTTCTTGATGGTGCGAGCATGGGATCATCCTGGGCGACTCTGAAAGATCGCTTCGGCTCTTTCGAAATTTCCGATCGCCTCCACAACCTTCCGAATGTCGCGTGAAAGCTCGTCGACGCGTACGTGTTGAACGGGTTCTTTCGCTTAATTTTGCATATTGGACTCGGGCGACGGGAAGAATCGAAACGGGAAGGCTGCCGGACCCCGATAAGGACGAGCCGAGGTCCCGGAATCGATTAGGCGCCTCCCAGGA